>JALBCR010003735.1:0-75655 GCA_030710515.1 Abscondita cerata | reverse complement strand
CATTGTACTTCGTTCAGTTACGTATTGCTTTTAACTATATCTTCTTTGTTAATACGTACACTATGAAACGCATTACTATTTCCACGCATGTTTTCAATTATATCAGTTGTCAGGTTATCTATAAGACAAAAGACACTGTTAAAAAGTTTGCAAAACTATTGACAATTTCTTGTGGGAAGAAAGGCAGATACCATCATATGCCATTTTCCCTGGAATTCTTGATTGTTTCCGTTTTGCATTTTATAAAATTCCATAATTGCGTTTGTGTTATGTTTAATGTTGTTCTATATATTGTTTAAGTACACTCATGAAATTTAAAACTTGGACACCACAATTTTTGTAAACAAAGTATGCACATTGTGAAGCGGGCTTAAAGAGGGTATCATTTACAATTCTAACAGTAGGTAGTCTCAGCAGGGGTTATCTTATAGAAGGACTGTAGAATGAATCCAGTACACTATAAGTACGTTTTAGAAAATAGGTAATTTACGTTGCTTACTTAATTTTTTTCTTTAAAGAATATATTTGAAAGGTATCGCTAATTAAAAACACCATAGCTCGATTAATTATCGAATCAAAATTTCGTTTTAGGAAATGTTTACAAAATAAAATTAGAAATAATTTTGATTTAAAAACGTCACCACAAAAGCAATAACTTTTAAATTAAATCATAAAACTAAACATGGGTATTTGGGTTGACTGATTATTACTTATTTTTAAATAAAATCTACCCCCCTACTTGTGTGTAAGTTATTAAAAAATTCATTAAACTCTCTATTCATAATATTTAGTCCTTACCAAATGTATATTTTATGACGTTTCATTTTTTTCTGTAGTCAATATAAAAAAGTGAAAATAAAAACTCAGGCAATTCTTATTGTCAACGTATATATTTAGTTTTTCGACAAAAATTTATTACATAATTATAATTAAGATACCAAGTTATAGTTTAAAATTAAATGAAAACGTTTTTTTAAATAAAGGTATTACTATATAAATAAATAAAAGAAATCAATAATAGATTGTGACCTCCATTAGTATTGATACATTCTTGGAGGCGTCTGCTCATTGACGCTATCAAGGTATCAATATAATTAATATTAATCGTTTCCCATGCGGTATCAATGGCTACAATTAGTGCATTACGGTTTACTGGTATAAAAATTTGGCCATTGTTGTCTTCGAATAACAGCAAGTATTCGAGAGTCCAAACATTTTCGATAATGTTAAAATCTGGGCTTTTTGCTGGCCAGGGTAACAGCTCAAGTTATTTGCTTGTATCCAGTTGCGCACAACCTGCGAAGTAGAGGGTCATCATATCCCGATAATTGATTATCGAATGTTCCAAGAAAATATGTGTAAATAGTAAATGTTTTCTCCGTATACTGCACAGATCTCAGGATGAATATCTATTGCTCTCAGGTGTTTGGTACAAAGAAAACTGATATCAGACCGTTATAGCAGTCGGCGGGACTTTCAATAGGCGCCAGAATTTTAAAGTCTACAGACAAACGAACGCAGCAGCGAAAAATGCCGTACTGGCTTTTTAGCGTAGACGACCGATGCCGCTACAGTGGCGGAATCTCAAAACGGTACTTAATTAAAAAACACGCCTCGTATAACTATCACTACACAGTATCAATTGCGCTTTCATCTTCCAAATTACCAATTCAATTAACAGTTTAGTTAACACATAGGTGAACACAAAATTGAGGTTAACAATTTACTTAAACCGGTATAAAACTTGGCTACTCTCGCGACATGTTAGCAAGTATCTAGAAGAATATTCTTCATTTAAAATATCAGTAGCAGAGTTAGCAAAGACCCTAAGAATTTGACCAAAAAGTTTTTGATTAACCGTTTTTATTTCTTTGCCCAAAGAAATCAAACCAGGTAGTATCTATATTTCATCTTAATATTCGATGTATTCGCAATAAAATTAATGAATTAGAAGCGTATCCTAGTACTTCCAATTTTCAGTGCTATGGCTTTAGTGAACACTGGTTAAATAATAGTGAAATAGAAAACGGACTAAAATTAAATAGTTATATTCTTGTTTCGTGTTTTGCTAGAACCAATCATATTCACGGGATGCGCTAGTTCTTATACGAGAAAGGTTTATCATGTAAATTATTAAATTTCGTACAACTACTTACAATTGAAATTCATCGTAGAATTTCGGGGAATTTTATGTGTAGAATTTGACGTCGTAATCATAGTCTGCCTCCGATCACCTAGTTGGGAATATTGAATTTTTGCTTCAACTTAAACTCTTTATTAAAGTGCATTATTGAGAAGAGGTGCTGTGTTATAGTTATTAGGAGATTTTTCATGTACATTTTCATACCATAGAAAATAATGCTAGCAAATGTTTGTGATTTGTTTGAATCATATGGTTATGGGAAACAATTACTTGTGCAGCCTTTAATAATTGCGTTGATAACATATTTGTAAATTATCAAAAAATGTAATTGTCACTGCCGTACACGATACCAATTTATTGGATCACCAGCTCAGCAAATCGACATACCCTGCAACTTATTAGAAACAAATCTACAAAACTTATTAACAATAGTTACCAACCTATCACAATTCCTGGTTGTATCTCGTTTTTCAACATTTTCACAATATTAATTTAGATTTCTTAGATTTGAACGATTTTACCGTAAATGATAAATACGATGTATTTTTAAATCATTTTATGATTGTTTTTTCACAAAGCTTTTCCTATAAAGTGTTCAAATCTCGTATTTGTGACAACAATATAAATTCGTTTATCTGATTTGTGTGACTTATCCTTTAGTGTTCCTATTGATCAAACGTTTTTAATGATTTTTGTTGATAACTTAGTAAAGAATACTGTACCATGCTCCTAACTTTGAATTGTCTTCTCAGAATGTGTTAAAATTTGCTGCTCTAGTTAATGCTTGTTTCTCTTTCAAGCTTGTCTCTAGAAACTGAAGCAAGATCTGCAATATCTTCTTTAAAACCTAGTAATAAGGTTTATCTGTAAAAAGTTATTAAATCCAATGTTAGGGTATTTGTAAGACCTCTTGCTAGATTAATTAAACTCATCTTTACGACATAGTACTTTTCCAGAACAAATTAAAAACAACGCACTACTCATTTCCGTTTTATAAAAAGGGAGATAGAAACAATCCAAGCAGTTATCGCCCAATCTCTATTCTTCCAATATTTTTCTAAAAAGTGTTTGAAAAGATTTTGTACAACCAAATATCTAGTCATTTTGAAAGTAATATGTTGTTCTATAAAAAACAGTTTGGGTTTAGAAAGGAAAAAGCACAGCTGATGCCAGTATTAGATTTATTCAATTATACATTAGAGTTTTTGAACAATTAAATTTGTTTTAGCAATTTTTAGATCTTTCTCGTGTTTTTGATAACGTCTCACATCGCATTCTTTTAAGTAAATTGAAAACAATTTATAATTTCGATAATGCTAGTACTATGCTCATCCCAGTTCATATTTAAACAACAGAATGCAACGGCGGATTTCGAAATATCGTTTTTAGACATTGTGGGTTCCTCCAAGGTTCTATTTTAGGGCTTTAGTATTTCTTATATTTATTAATGACTTACATTCACGTTCAGGTAGATCACTCTGTCATACAATACGCAGATTATACCGACGATATTAATCGGAGCACTTTTGCGCAGACCGCTGCTATCTAAAAATTTCGACTAAAGTTATAAGAATTGCATTCAGATTGGTGCTCTACTAATGAGCTTAGTTTAAATAATGGAAGAAGACTACAAAACTTTTATTGACTTTGTACCACTTAGTTTCCAGAATCAGAAATTTGTAAAATTATTAGGAACTAGCCAAAAGATAAATAGGTATTAACATTTATATATTCAAAGCGTTTACAAACAGTATTTCTTTAAAATGTCTCAAAATAGCATATTTTGGCTTAATTCATTCACACTTAGACTACTCCCAACATTATTTGGGCAAACAGTTCCAATTCAAATAGAATGTTTTCTTTAAGACGTAAACCCGTACGTGTTTTAGGTGCTGTTGGTTTTCAGAGAAGATTGTAAACCTATTTTTTAAATTGAAAATTATGACTCTACCGTCACTGTTTATTTTTAACTGTATTATGTATGCTAAAAAATTTCAGAAAGCTTTACACACAGATATCTGATATTCATATTCATTTCACTAGAAACTAAGAACATATCAAATCCTTTTACAGACTAAGTACATAGTAGTTATATACATTTGTGTATAGCTATCCCCACATATACCAGTTTAAATTTAAACAATTAAAAAAAAAATTTTCGACACTATCTCCTAGGGAAATGCCTTTTATTCAATATCAAGAGTTCATCAATTGTAAAAGCGAAGATATAATTATCTAACAATAGTGCTTTGACGAGCGTAAATACATTATGCATAACAACACAATAAAAAATAAATAATAATAATAATAAAAATATATTTTGTCAACGTGAGGTCGTGAGTACATATTACTGAAACCTCTTAACAATAACAATCTGATTTTTTTTTATCGAAGTAAAACTTAGTACCGACTAGCTTCCAAGACAAAATATAGAAACGATTCCATCAAAATTCCTCTTCCACTATAAACGTATACATAAACAATTTCGGTTGAGATTAAATTTTATTTTTTTAATTTTGTACTCTAATTAGCACTATTACAACAGCAGAACAGAAAAAATCAGGAAAATGTATGCAATTACAAAAGTATTTTAATGGGAGAGCAATTTCTACGTTAAACGAACAATTCTTAATTAACGCTTTAACTCTAACCCAATTTATTTTACCAAATCGCCTATTTAAAAAAAAATAAAAAAAGGAAAGGTCAACCTTTTATTAAAAAAAAAAAATTTAAATATATAAACTCCGATCATTAAGTTAGTTTGAGTTTATATATAGTGTACTACAATTCTTATAATTAAAGTTGTGAATATATGCAAAATGCATATTCTTTATTTATCGGTATATTTAACCGAACTTTTGAAAGTTGATTAATTGAGGAATTTCATACTGATTAAATCAATTTAATTTTGCATATATTGCATATTTTGTCAAGGTCTTGCATTTTTAGGTAAAAAATGCATATTTAGCATTTTTCTTCTATTTCTGTGCGAAATCTTTTAATTTTGTAAAATTTCATATGCTTCTCTCAATTTGAAACATTTTGTTGCGCATTTTTCTCGTTTGAATAAGGAATAATTTTTTTTTTGAAACTTGTTTCAAGTTAAATACAGGTACCTACAGGTATTTTAGGTCCTTTGTTTCGCGTAATCCCTTGTTAAATGGTATCTGTCAATCATAAAGATTTATGTTTAAAAGGCAGTAATCTACTTAATTCTTGACCATTGTGCATTTAAGTCTAATCCCGATTCGATTTTGACATGCGTCGCAACTCTCAAGTGCAACTTGGTAATTAACAGTTAATTACTTTAGTTTGGCTTTACAACACGTGTAGTGAACATCGTGACTAAAAGCTTAAGCAATTGTTTAAACTGTGGTTATAGGTAGTGCTTTGGTACCTACGTGTAAAAATGGCTAAAAGTAACATCATTTCTTGGATAAAACCTTATCGAGAACTTACGTTAGAGAACGAGACGGTGTTTTGTAAACCTTGCGGAAAATCTGTAAGTATTTACTATCATATCAATCATCTTATTTTTATTAAATTCATACCAAGCAGAATTTTATTTTTTTTTGTGCATTAAATAAACCTCCAATGATTGGTGTTTCGTTTTAATGAAAAAGTACCCTACCAAAATTTAATCTAAACTAAAATAATCTATTAATAAGTTTATCTAAAACAATTTGTTTAAATGCAGATATCTTGTGGAAGAAAATATTTGATTGACCAGCATTGTGGTAAAACTGCACAAGAGGAACTGCGAAAATCAAAATCTGCTGGAATGTACCAAATATCCATGCGCCAATCCATTGCAGTAAAAAAACAAATCAGAAGAGGAGCAGTTTAAATTTGATTTATGCAAATGCTTGATTTCGTCCAACATCCCATTAAATAAACTAAGTAATCCAGCCTTTAAGGGATTTTGGAAAAATACTGTAACAAAATTATTCCTGACCAAACCACACTGCGAAAAAAATTACGTCGAGGACTGCTACAGAGAAACAATGGTCAATATCCAAGAAATTGTAAAAATCGATAGCTATTTTTTGTAGTCGATGAAACGACTGATGTTTGTGGTAGATACATTGCAAATTTAATGGTAGGCGTTCTGGGCGAAAATTGTTCGAACAAACCATTTTTAATTAGTTGTAAACAACTAGATAAAACGAATAATGCAACAATTTCGATATTTATTCAAGACGGTTTAACTAATTTATTTTTTGCCGGGTGCACTGCCAATTGACAAAGTGCTTCTCATGCTTCTGACGCAGCACCTTACATGGTAAAAGCTGCTCAAAATTTTAGTATTTTTTATCCAAATTTAATCCATAACACGTGCTTGGCACATGGAATAAATAGAGTTGCAGAAGAAATTAGGAATCAGTTTCCGTTAGTAAACGAGTTGATAAATAACGTAAAAAAGGTATTTGTAAAAGCGCCCTTGAGGGTACAGTTTTATAGAGAAACACTTCCTAACACTCCTCTCCCGTCTAAACCAGTGTTAACTAGATGGGGTACATGGATAGAAGCGGCTTTATTTTATTCAGAGCATTTTCAGGGTATAAAAAAAGTATTATCTGAATTAACCGATGACTCGTCCGCTGCAATTATCGAATCAAAGAAAATACTTGCTAATTCTCAGTTGAGCCAACAATTAGCTTACATTTCATGTTATTTTAGTGTATTACCAAAATTATTTCTGGATTTAGAAAAGCAAGGCACTCTACTAGTTGATTCTGTAGAGCTAATAGAAAATTTTGGAAAAAAATGTTGAAAATTTAAAGGATAAAAAGGGATATTGCATTTCAAAAAATGGCAGGAAGTTTTGCATAAAAATGAAGGTTTTCAAATTTTAAAAATGTTGCAATGGTTTTGAATGGAGAATTTGTTGAAGATCTGACAATGACTCCGGATATTATATCAGCCCTCTCTAATGCGCCCATTACATCTGTTGATGTAGAGAGAAGTTTCTCAGCTTATAAATTAATTTTAAGTGACAGGAGACACTCTGTTTCTTGCGGATAATATAGAGAAGCACCTTATTGTTAGTTTGTATCAAAGTTGTAATAACTAGAAATAAAATAAAAATCATTTGTAAAAATACATACATTATTAAATTATATAATTACAAACTTGTCTATTCTGTACAAATAATGTTTCAGATTGTTGTGCATACATGTGAAAATCTTTGCATATTTTACTCTAATTTAGTGCAATATATGCGCATATTTTCGTCTTTTTTTTCGTGCATATAATTCACAACTTTATTAATAAGAAACAAAATGCAATTAATTCAAAAACAATTATTTTATCAAGCAAAATATAGAATGAGTGTTAAGGGCGCTTAGAATTTTTGTTTCATCGAATATACTATCAACAATACATAATAATATTTATTCACATCTATCCTATAAGCATCCCATTAATTAATAAATAATTCTGGGCTAATGTAAAACATAAAATTGTGTAAAAGTTCTGTTACGAACACGATAGACTTTTAAACATATGTAAGTAAAAGTTATTCCTACAAATCAATCATGTATGAAATTATTACTTAATTAAATGTATATTTACAGGACTATTCCACTACTGTTCATAAACAAAAAATGTATATTCTTTTATATGTAAGGATACGTTTTCGGAATACTGACATTGCTTTATCAATCATTAAGTTAGAAACATGAAATTTTTTACATTAAGTATTTCTGAAAAAATTACATTAACTAGAAATTTTAGGTGAGGGAGAGAATCAATTAGACAAACGTACCTGTAAATATTGAAAGTTTTATTTGAAACAGTTTTCTGAAGTTATCAATTTTGGATCGGTGGTTTATGCTCGTATTGTATAATCTTAATAAATTTATTTATTTATTCGTATAGTACATTTTAAATGTTGTATTGTGATGTAGGTGTGCCCCAGAAGATTAGTATAAACCTGCACCTAAGCTGTGGTGACGAATCGTGTGCAATTAATTGGATTGGTTGGCATTTTGCTTCAAGGTTTACCCACCTTAGTATTCACTATGTAATAATATTAATTAAGTGTGTAAACATTATAGAAGGTAAAATAAGAACACAAAATATAACAGCACAGCCATTGCATGACGACATATAATGGACCGGTCCAGCCCCAGTCACGACAATGACGAAAAAATAGTAGGTTAAAGATAATAATAATAATTCCCCAGGGGACCTGCATGCAGGTACGGGCTTAGCGAACCAGGGGCCCGAGCTCTTCAGTGCCAGGGGACCACTGTCGTATAAAATCCCCTTAAATTGGTACCATCGGTCTTTTGGTTTTCCGGTACGGCAGGGCTCTGCCAGTTGGGCTTTTTTCCAACCTGTGAGCTGGCAGGAGCTATAAAATGCAAAAATGGTATAAACCAAAACGGTAATGCCTCGGATGCATTAGAGGGTAGGGCTACCTCTAATGCGGGACGTCAGCCCAATGTTGGTGAACTCGGCGAGATAATGGACGTGGTGTGGGTCCATGTAAAAACTCACAAAAAAAACATCGCGAATCAAGAAAAGGCGGTATCTCCCCGGTTCTTGATCGTGAAAAAAAGGAGGGGATTTCTTTAAAGAGAGTTTCTTCTTCATACAAAAAGTTTTGTTTGGATTAGTTGGAGAACTTAAAAATATAAGAAAAGTTAGAGAAGGATTAATTGTGGAAACGGTTTCAGCAGCCCAGTCCAATAAACTGTTAAATACTACTAGAGTTGAAATTATGATGTAAAAAGTGCACATAAAACTCTCAATACATCTAGAGGCGTCATATACTGCAAAGATCTGCTTAATTGTACGGTGGACAAAATTTCAGAAGAACTCAAAAGTCAAGGAGTTATTGAAGTGCGACGTATCAAGACCAAAGTCAATGATCTAATTTGTGATACTGCCAATCATGTTTTAACGTTTAATACGCCTAAGTTACCAACTAAAATTAAAGCTGCATTTATCAGTTACCTGTAAGATTATATGTACCGTCCCCTATGCGTTGCTATAGATACCAAATCATACGTCAATAAGATGTGAGGGTCAAAAAACTGTGCGGATGTGGTAAGGTTCCTCATGAAGGACAACCGTGTGACAAACCAGTTAGATGTATTAATTGTGATGAAGAACATTTTACAGTTTCCCAGCTTGCCCCATATTTAAGCGAGAAATTGCCATCAGGAAATAAAAGCGAGAGAAAACTTACCATATGCTGATGCAAAGAAAAAAATCATCACGTACCCCGTCGCCTAATATGTCGTATGCCAAAGCGGCGTCTACACCAGTGAAGGTTGATACGCAATCCCTGATGACAGAATTAATTCCTTCATTGGTTGACGCTCTTAAGTCAGGTTTTATTTTTAAAGAACCCGCTAGATCATGTCAGTTTCTGAGAGCAAATGTTACAGACATAGACACTCGAGTTTCTGATACTGAAGCAGAAGAAGATGCTAGAAAGGTAACTGATAAAAGAAATGTAATTTGTGAACTGAAACAGGAGCAAAAAAAAAGGCTTTCTCCTGCTCCTAGTATAATTTCTATCGGTTCTATTGACGATGAAGTAGTAGAAAAGGCAAATCACCAAGGCAAACGAAAAAAGGTTGGGTCAAGGGAAAACCGAAGGTTCGTGGCACGAATCTCACGGCAAGCTCAAACCAATTACTGATAAAAGTTAGAGCTGTGATATTTATCTGTGATATTTTTCGATTCGTTTATTTATTTATTTGTGTTGTATTTATTATCCACATAGTTATTTAATTATTTATTTACAGATATATTTATTTATTTATTTATTTATAGTAAGTTCACTATTGTACAAACGCGTGCTGTCGACTATATGCCCTACTGGAGGGATCATAATATTTAAATGATAAGTTTTTCGTGAAAGCTTTCCCGAGTCGACACTAGTTGATCGAAAAATTTATCGTTTATATATATTTATTTATTTACCTATTTGTAGAAATATTTATATTTATTCTAATCGACATCAGAATGTTTTGTACCACATCTACAAACAAAATTCGTCACGGCTAACAAAATACTACAATGGAATTGTAGAGGATGTGTCCATAACTACTGTTATATAAATAAAAATGTTGTTACAAAAACACCAACCAATGTCTCTGTGCCTACAAGAGACTCATTTGAGTCCTGGACAACGATACTCTCTCAGAGAGTATGTGGTAGTTAGGCGAGATGGTGAAATCAATGAACGGGCTAGTGGAGGGGTTGCTATCCTCCTCAGAAATGGCGTTAGATTTTGGGAGATAGCACTAAATAGTGCACTCAAGTTGTTGCTGTTGAAGTGATTCTACTGATTAAGGTGACGGTATGTAATTTATACTTACCAACCGAAATTGGCCAATTCATGATATCCAGCAGATTATAGATCAACTTCCGACTCCTTTTATTTTACTTGGCGATTTTAATGCCCACAGCACTTTGTGGGGTTCCTTAAGAACCAACGATAGAGGACGTATTTTGGAAGCTGGTTAGAAAGAAACGATGTAGTGCTTCTCAATAATGGCTCATCGACACATTTGGCAAAGATCTAACAACTTTTCAGTCATTGATCTTAATGTGACCTCTTGCTCATTAGCACCGTCACTTAAATGGTGGGTTGAAAATGACCTATATAATAGTGATCATTTTCCCATTGTGATAGAGACCGACAAGCCAAAATCCGTACAATATGTCAGCCCTAGATTGAAAACTGAGAAGGCAGACTGGAACAAATTCCGAGAACACTTGCTGCCACCAGAATCCCCAAGTTTAAACAACATAACACAAGCAATTATAAAGCTGCAAATAACAGCAATCCAAAAACTGCATGTGGTATTGTTAAACGGTCTGTACCTTGGTGGTATCTGCAAGTCGAGCAGGCAATTTCTGCGATAAAGAGCTTTTTAATCGCTTTCGAAAGAGCCCACCCTCGCAAATTTAATCACTTTTAAAAAAACCAGGGCGGAATCGAGAATAGTCGTCCTAAAATGCAAGCGCGATAGCTGGAACGCATACACGTCGTCAATTACATCAGACGCAAACGTGAGGATGTATGGAGAAAAAGTCAAGGCTGTGGTTGGTAGGCCTGAAATAAATACTATTACCTGTATTGAGGTGAACGATCATCGACGGTTGGAAGATGTAGGAGAAATAGCTGAGCCTTAGCTACTCATTTCCAAAGCGTCAGCTCATCTGCGAACTACAACCAAACATTTATCGACACTAAACAGGAAGAGAAACTGAACTAGATACCTATTCGAACAAAGTTAAAGACTACAACTTACCTTTCACCACCCAGGAACTTGATGCTGCTTTAAATGCCTTGAAGTTATCATCTCCCGCGCAGACACCATCTCAAACGAAATGTTAAAACACCTGACACCTAAAATGAATGAAAATTTATTAGAACTTTATAACAACTTTTGGAATGAGGGCACTTACCCGATGGAATGGCAAGAAGCCGTTGTAGTGCCTATCCTGAAAGAATCTAAAGATCACTCTCCCAGCGAGCTATCGGCCTATAAGTCTTACATGCTGCATGGGAAGCTGCTAGAAAAATTGGTTAACAGTAGGCTGCAATGGTTCCTGGAAAGAATAATTTGTTAGCTTTCTATCAGGCGGGTTTTCGTAAAAGCAGATCGACCCTAGACCACCTCATATTATTAGAAAACCATATTCAGGATTCTTTTAGGAATCGGAACATCTGGTCGCGGTGTTCTTCGACATAATGGTAGCATATGACATGACATGGAGACATGGAATATTACAAAAACTACACAGCTACGGAATTAGGGGCAACATCCTCAAATTTGTAAAATCGTTCTTTACACATCGTCATTTCAGAGTAAGAGTGGGGAATCACCTATCATCTTCTCGAATTGTAGAAAACGGCGTACCCAAGGATCTACCCTGAGTTGTACTCTGTTTGCTGTTGCTGTAAATGACTTGGCTTCAGATGTAGATCCGTGTGTCCATAAGTGTTTATATGTCGATGATCTGGCCACAATGTTATCGGGTAAAACTGTAGGGGTTATAACACGCAAGCTGCAGGAGTCTATAAATAAAATAATTAAAAATGGAAAAAATCTTGGCTTCGTATTTTCTGAAGAAAACTAACACCATCCACTTTTGTAGGCTTAGAAAACCACACTACGATCCGGTGTTATTCATAAAGACCATATCATTAGGTGCCAACCTCATGTTAAATTTTTAGGAATGGTTTTTTTTTTTTGATATCAAACTAACGTAGGCCTTGCACATATCTTCGATAACGGAAAAATGTAGCAGAGCAATGAACGTCATCTAAATTTTAGCTCATACTAAATGGGGAGCACAACCTATAACACTGATTCGAATCTATAGGGCTATCGTGTTATCACGATTAGACTATGGATGCACCGTGTACGCGTCAGCACGTCGAAGTCTTTGCGCAAATTGGATACGATTCACCATTTAGGACTTCGCTACTGTTTAGGGGGCCTTTCCTACCAGTCCGGTAGAAAGCTTGTACTGCGAGACGGGATCAACGTCGTTATATCAGAGAAGAGACATCTAACAGCTGGTTACATGACCATGATAAGAAAACATCCACATCATCAAATTACAAATTTCTCTTTCTATCTTTTAATAAATAAACAGTACGTCCGACCATAACTAGACCTTGTGGGGTAAGTTTGCAGGAATGTATGAACTCGATAGATATGCATATTCCTACATTAATTAACGAGGGACCGAATGAGATACCTCCGTGGACTGTACCCGATATACGTGCCATAACTATTTTACGACATCTACCAGAGACGTCATATCACCAGGTGTTTAACGAACTATGTTACGAATATCGAGTAATCTTTATCTACACAGGCGGCTCAAAAACTGAAGAGGGTGTGGGTTGTGCTATTTACGTAAATAATGTTGCCCATTCGTGGATCCTGGACAAGCGTACATCTATATACTCGGCGGAACAGGTAAACAAAGTGACCCACATCACATAATATAAATACTCGTACAATTACAAAACACCTTAATAAGTAATAAAACTAGAACATTGACAAGTAAGCATAAATGCAAACTTGCAACAATATCACTTCCAGCAATTGTCAGACTGATTAAGTAAATAGATTAGTATTATTTGTTAAGTATAAATAATTGTTTCATAATCACTGTAGAAATTGTTATTAAAATTAAGCTAGAAATAGTGTAAGAAGACTGAAGACTTTTTACTACATTCACTATTAATAATAGGAAATTCTACGATTTTTCCACTAACTTTTAGAGTTAATATTATCGTACTTTGCTAATTCTTCCCGTGTTGAGTCGTAGTTGATTTTTGAAAATGATTTATAGTTTTTCTTGTACCACCTTTCACATAAGTTTCGAGATATTGAATTTTTCTGTTTTCGTATGGAATTTCTGGAAGTTTTACCAGAGACCAACTTGTTGATTTATTCTGTGTTGTTGAACTTAAGGCTTCTGATATTTCACCACATCTCTTGTGTGCTTTATCACACTTTTCTTCAATGAAATAAGTGTGATTGAACACAGTTTCCATAATATTAATGTTGATATTTAATTGAGAAATAATTTTCCATTGCTCCTCAATGTCGTTGATCCACGACTGATAATTATAATTGGTATTTCTTTTTCCAATTCTACCGTGGCTTGATTTAATGAGTTAAGAGGGGTAATTCAATGCCAAAATGTTGTACACCAAAATGCCATAATTCCAAAAACTCCACTGAAATTACAGCTAATGCCAAACAATTCCACAGCAATGCCATACAATTCTGCCCAATGCCAATTAAAATGCCATCGCTTTTTGGCCAAGAAAATTGGAGATGTTTTTGCTTTCAAAATTTCATTTTGTACTTATTTTCACCCAAAGATTGTACAATATTTCCCCAATAAACCATTGTTATTCATGTGCAAATGCGTAATATTTATTTAAATTAATAATGATCGATAGATGAAGTACTTTTCTTTCTCAGTTTCGTCTTGAATCGTCGTCCGTTGATTCACTCTCAGACTCTAATTGGATTCTAAAAGGGTGAATTTTTGACACCTTTTGAGATTTCGTGGTATTGAGTAATTTTTCTTTTTTAGGAATACATCTCCTCAATATGTCTAGGCTAATTTGACCTTTATCTTTTTAAAGATAACTGTCTTTTATTAGTTATTTTAAATATGAACTGTTTGAAGAAAGGTCAACGTTTTTATTTGAGTATTCTTTAAATTTAAGGTCGGATTCAAATATTTCTTCATTGTTACAAAAGTATTATCTACTTTTTAACATTCTTCTTAACGTAAATAAATCATCAGACTTATTGGTTTCTCGTTTAATATTCACAGTATCTTTTCATCACATACCATACTTCTTTTATTTATTTCAGTCCTGGTTTTAGTCTCATTATCGTTCTTTATCACATGGAAATCCAACCGCTACTGCATCTTGGATCACATCTGTTTGTGCCTCTTCATTAGTGTCGTCTATGTTTAAAGAAAAATGGTTCGGTATAAATGTTTTTCCTGCTCTTTTGACTTCTCGTGGAAATATAAATTTATGTTTCAAATCATTACAAATCTGATTGTATTCGATTCGATAGATAAATTGGTTCGTCTTGGCAAAACATGTTGCTTCAGGTTTAGGAAAACCACTAAAACCTAAACATGCCAAACCTTACCCACCCTACTATTCATATATAATAATATTAACCAAGTGTGTAAACATTATAGAAGGTAAATAAGAACATAAAAGTGTTTATTTGTTCCTCACTTGTCAACAGGAGCTATCAACTCACTATAGTTACCTTGAAAATGCCTCTTAACTAGTTACTAACTTGTAAAATACAACTGGCTAGCCTGTAAAATTTTATACGCGTTCTCATATTTTACCTTATTATAGGTAATTTGAAATGACAGACAAACTCTCTAACGTGATTTATTTGTTATTAACATTTGAAAAGTGGGTTTTATTACTATCGTATACATTAAATATCATGGTGCAGTGGCGATTTCCAGTAATATTGAAGTTTCCAGGAGATGTTATGTCACTTGTACTTGCGCATATATTTTCGGTAAAATGGATGGCGTGGATTCTTGAAGTGGAAACATTCTTTTGCCATTTTAATCTTATTATTAATCAGAATCATCTACGTAGCTTTCTGCAATTTGTGTTGATTTCCATTCCCTGCACGCTTCAGAGCCAAAGTATCACCACCTGCATCAACCACCATCGTTGCTCCAGTTCGTCGAAATGAATGCCCTGTATAAAGTGCCGGTTCTTCTAATTCCAAATATTAAGCAATTTTCTTGGGTATTGCGCCTACAGTATGATTGACCTGCATTTAGGGCGACACATTTTCCACTGCGGTACGTCAAGAACAACCGCAGATCTTTACTTCTTGGAGGTCGTAGGGGCCGCATATTTCCGATAAAGAGCACAAGGTTTAAAGCTACACCCATCGTCTGTTATTGTTAAACCTCCTTGTCGTTACATTTTGGTCTCTCGTAAGGTGACAACAATATATTTCTCCAAATCCTCCACGTCATTTACAGTGAGGATAGAAACTCATCGCACCAACAACCTCCAAATATACCAAAAATAGGTAATGACTTTGGCAAGTAACCACTTCTCGTCCAGGAGCTTCAATGATAAACTTTCCACTTGCTCTTTCGTCAGAACCTTGGCTTTCTTGGGGACGTAGCATTCATTTTCGTCTTTTCAAAAACGCAACCACTTTATGGAATCTAGAAAATGACATATGTAACTAAAACCTGGCTTCAAAGGTGACAGACTCGTCTTCGACTCGTCAGTCATATCCTTCTGTCCGCCAGTAAAACCGTTTTACCTTGCTAGTAATGTTAAATACTATTTGTGAAATTGCATTGTATTTATGTATTGAACAACCTCGTTATGGACTGCTGTAATTTGATTAAAATATTTAGTTTGAAAATAACTTTTGCTTGCTCTGTTTCTTCACTTTTAAGCTTGTTTAGTTCCTCGTGATGTTTTCTTGCTTTTTCCACAGCGACTGAAATGTTGAACTTCTTTCTTGGAAGTAATAATCTATTTTCCTGCTCGAGGAATTCTTTTTCACATTATTATGAATTCGTAGAATTTCTCGCGCTACTTTTATTGGGCTTTACTGATTTGATGAATTGTTTCCATTTCACCTCTCCAGTAGAGTATACAAGTACAGAAACATGTTAAAGAACATACATTATTTTTGATATGGTACGTATATCTGGAGCACCCTGTACAATTCAAAATATTTTTGAAAATGTGTTCTCGAATAATTATGTATGCCTTAAAGATTTCTTAAATTATTTGTCATTTTCGTGCTACAGAATAATTTGTTGGTGGTTCTCCACTGTATATAAACCGCCATTTTTCAAAGCAGGAGTACGAAAGATTTTGTTTGGTAATTTTCTGAAATAGTGGCCTCGGCCTCGACCATCAACAATCACAACGGCCTAACAAAATTACTTTACAGCCTGGATACAGAAATAACTGGTTAAATCTAAATTTTATCTAATAAAACTTCTACTACATGCTATTTTATTTACAAAAATAAAATTTATTCCAAAACTTAAACCAGAAATTTGTTGTTTTAGAATAAAATAAGCAGACGATGAAAACAAACCACTCTCATATTGTAAAAATATACTCAAACGTCTCTATAAGTTTTAGTAATGTAATTTAAGTATTTCTTAATCGAATTTCGCAGTTTAATATCTGCATCAGTGACAGTGAATACGGTATAAAATATTACCAATTCTGTAGACCAATAAATTTTAGTCTGTAAAAGATTATAGGGTTTAAAAGAAAGTTAACCTTTTGAAATTTTGGGTTTAGCGTGGCTTACCGGAAAAACCGCTACTTGTTAGGATTGGCCTTTATATTTGAGAAGTTCGAGTAGTACAAGCTTAGGTTCAGAATGTTAATGTAAATGTTATTTAGGATAAACAAAAATCCTTTAAAGATAAGCAATCACGGTATATTGCTTCCCACTAATTACATTGTTATGCATTGACTAGTTATTAAGATATTGTTTTCACTATAACTGTTTGTTTAATCGATCATAACGGAGTCATCAATCTTGCTTAAAAGTAATGCATTGATCGTCTTGTTCAGAGTTAGTGTAGTAACCGTAATAATCCGCCACTTATCTGAACCGTCGTTTTCATATATTTATAATAAAACTCGCCATTGAATATAGGTACCTAAAAATTTTCAATAAAAAAGCAAATTTGCTTAATTACACTTTTATTTCCCTTAGTTCAATGGTTAATGAATTATCCACTGATATAAAACTAGTAAAATTTTGTATTGTACAAAGGAGTCGTATATTACAAATTTAATCCCCCTATATGAATACTTGGAATGGAATTTTTGTTTAAATTTGTCTAATTTCATTTTTCGTTTTATAATTCACCGATTTGCTTAAAACATTATACAAAATTTCTCACACTTAATTTATTGATAATAATTAGAAAATTTGTTGAACCTCTAAAAATTAATAATTAAAACTTAGTTCATAGAAAATAGTAGCACACCTAGGCCTGTGCGATTGAAATGCTTTATTTTCTAGCGCTAGAGATAGAAATATTTTTCTTACATTTCATTAGCAATAAATATAGCATTAGCCTTGGCTGTCATCGCGGTGTCAGATTCCGCACGCAAATAATACGTATCAGTATTTGCGATGTTAATCCCACTAGCAATTCCTACGCTTTAGAATCAATCCACGACGTTAAATTTTCTAAAAATAACCCATGATTGTAATTAATAAGTCCATCGCAGGTGGTTCAAATAGAAATTTAAAGCTAGTTGTAAATAGAGTTAATTATCCTTGTACCATTGTGAAATAACACTTCCATGTAATCCGGTAGCGGCTTCTACAAAACTCGAATCCAGTACTAAAACCTCAAGAAATAAGTAGTTTCAAAATAGAAATTGCAATTTAAGTAATTATGTCAAGGTCATTGAGATTATGAGGTCATGTAAAAAAGAAATCAAGGACATTTTGCACACGTGTAAAAGCGCATCAAAAGACCTTAAGTCCAGAGATGAAAACATTCCGCGTGGGGTTAAATTAAAATAAAAAAAATCAATTAAAAGTTCATAATTTGAGAGATTAGTTTATGTAATTAATCCAAAACAAATTAAGCAAAAATTACAGGATTCTAATCCATAAAGAAGTTGCATCAGTAGTACCAATAATGGCGGTAAATTGAGCCGTTGTTTACCGTTTTCTTTAAAATCGACCGTTTTTGAGGTTAAAAACAAAAGACGATTAAAAATTTACTAAGGTGATATAGGGAAGCGCAAACAGACGCCTCCTTCTTCTTAAACGTCCGCGGAACAAAACGTAGGTTCCGTGTAAAAGAAATTAGACAAAGGAAGCAAGTTGACAACAGAAAATTTAAATTAATAAATAAATACAAGTGCCACAAATAAATGTTTTACGTAAAATAACATGTTTACTCGTTATATGTTACTATATTAATTATTTTATGTGCCGTCGATTGAGACAACTTGGTTGTCAATATTTGTATAAAAGACGAGAGAGAACACGATATCCTTAATTGTAGTTGTATGATAATTGTGCTACTAAAGATAACCTATTAAACCGTAATAAATTTTAGCCTGTTTTAATTTTCTATAACAGCGTGACTATTTAAAATTTAGTGCTTTGGGATTAAAACTAATAATAAAATTAAAAATTAAAATTTAAAACTCACCGAAGGCTACGGCTATATTATTAGTGCTGCAAAAAGATCAAAAGGATTCTATGTTTCGAATATTCCACCCAGGTGCTACGATTTATCGTTGGCGGTACTCGAAGCATTACCAAAGGGGTCATCGAACACTAACCTACAAAAGGGTCCAAAGAAAGTCAACGAAAGAATAACATTTCGTACTTACCTCACAATCGATTTACCAAGGTTAGTTTAACATTGTAAATTGTTTTAGTTTAGTTTAAAAGTAATTTTATAATATTTATCGCTTATAACCACTGTTTAGCGCTCACCGTTTGCGCAACACGTAGTTAATGTAAATCCGGAATTCATGCGCCAAGTTTTACCGAAAATTTATTTAAATTTGAAGTTTAACAATTGAAATTCGTGTGTTAATAAATGTTTTTGTTCGTCGTGTTTTTAATTGACAAGTGGTACAGGAACTGATAATCAAATTTCAAAAAACATTGATGAGCTAAATAAAAAAAAAAGGTTATTTTTAGATAGGACAGTCGCACCTGATACAATTGTGAATTTACATTCTAATTTTCTTCCTCCTGAAGAGTCTCCAAAAGGACAGATCAACTATCAAGTGATTTTCGGTGTTTGTTATGTGCCGTGTTACCTCGGCTAGCAGATAAGGAGAGCTGGGAATCATTGAAACAATCTGGAATTTTATTGAAATATTTATAAAAGTTTGCGCCAGACATATTCGTTAATATGCCAAAGATAATAAAAACTATTGCATATAAAAAAAATTCGGCAATGATCAGCAAGTTCCAGCTAACGAAATATATAATAGATCTAAAAGCAATTATAAATGTCTTTGATATTTTGCCTAGTATTGACGATGTTTATATGACAAATCGGTCGATAATTTTGCATTTGGATCCGTTTATTCAATAGCGAGAGTGCTAGTGTTCCATGGAAAACTGTGATACGTATAGCACTGCGATTTACTAGATAAACGAAGACAGTTATAGATTGCCATCAATAATTATTAACCAAAACAACGTACATAAAAAAATCTGTTCGTACTGAACTAAAAAAAAATGGGTAGAGTAAAATCTTGTTGCTAAACAACCAACAAAATTTTAAATAAATAAAATATGGAAGGTATAATGCGCAAACGTGAGTTTAACAAAGATACACATTTTCCTACGTTGATTGGTTTCCTCCTCGACTAGTAGACTGATTGAAATGTAAGCATAGGAGGGGGGGCAAGTGTATGTTTTATTTGCCCCTCCTATAAGAAGGTTTAAATTTCAATCAGATACAAATAATTGTAGTTAATTAGGTACTTACATTTAAATTTAATACTAACGAGTTAAACTCAAGATTGCACAACACCATTAATTAAATATTAAATTTATTTACAGTTATTGTACAATCCCTTGCGAATTTAGAGCGGGCGATTTAAGACAGTTTTTTAAATATCAACGCTTAGTCGAAGTCAATGATCAAATACTCGATAAGCAATATTTGAAAAATTTACATTTATTTAATATTATATTATATACTGACTTAAAAATTGCAACACCTAGAAGTTGTTGAACGATTTTAATGAAATTTTCAGGAAACGTCTATTTTCATTAAACAAAGTGATGATTAAAATTTAAAAACCAAAAGAACAAAAGCTTAAAAAGTTTTTTCAATAATGAGTTGCTCCGCCACTATTTGTAATGCACTCATCTAGACGGCTTGGCATGCTATTAATCAAGTGATCTATAGCTGCTTGTGGTAGATCATCCCAAGCTTTTTAAATCCGTTGCTGAAAATCGTGTAAATTATCTGGAGAGTGCGGTAAATTACCCAGTCGCCTACCAATCACATCCCATACATGTTCAATTGGCGACCAAGCAGGCCATGGGAGGACTGCAATGTTAGATTCTTCCAAAAACCGTGTTGTAGCCCTTGCCGTACGAGGCGCGCATTATCCTGCTGGAAAATGGGATTTGCAGCCCCTGAAGATATGGAAGGCCAACTGGTTGTAGCACATTAGCAATGTAACCAGCTGCGTTAAGCTTGCCGTAATAAAGACCAAAGGGTGATCTGCTACCATAACATATTGCACCCATATATCATACCTCCTTAGTGAGGGCTGTGTTGCGTTCCACAAAAATGTTGGATTTTTACGTTCTCAACGCATCCATCTGACCCTCCTACGACCATCGTGAGTCCACAAGCAAAATCGGGACTCGTCACTAAACACAATTTAATGCCATTCTTGCGCCCAATTAACCTTTCGTTTCTCCACTCTAGTCAGCGTAGACGGTGAAGTGGTGTAAGAGGAAGACATAAAATGGACGATATGAAAATAGACGTTTCTGAAAATTTCATTAAAATCGTTTGACAACTTCCTAGGTGTTGCAATTTTTCTGGAAGTCAGTATATTATTATTATATTGTATTCAAGAAAGTTTGTAATACTTTTAAAGAACAGATTGGGAATCTGAACCAAAATAACTGCCTGTTTAATGCAATATACTTAAAAGGAGGTATATTTTTAATCAAGATTGAGTTTTGGTAAAAATAAAAAACTGTACTTATAACAGAAACCCTAGATTTTATTTCTTTAAAAGCAGATCAGCATACTTTGATGGACAGTAATCAGGTGTAATAACATAAGATTTAAATAAAACTTCACATTATAGATCAAAGATCCATAATTCAGGATAGTAGTTGTTGACGCTACCTCAATGGTCAATTAAATATTGTAACACTTTCGAGATACGTGTTTGTTTCAATAATTGGCAGATTTCTGGTCAATGGGATGCACGTGGTAGGGCGGCTTTTACGAGGGAATGTGTGTTTAACTTAAGATCTTGTAAAAATGTTTATAAAAAGTTTATTTGGTAGTTGACGCTTAACGTGTACGAGTGTATCAGGGTGTCCCAATAAAGATAACTCTCGATCATATCTCAGAAACCGTCTATAATACAATTTCGGGGGAAAAATGTATTAGAAAAGTGGCATTGGGAAAAAAAGTTTGCATATTCACCGCAAAGAGTATTTCTTAAAATTTTCTGCGTATATCTGAGTTTTTGTCTATTTTTTCGAATAGACTTACAGTAGTTTTTTCCATAATAATGTTTCCACTCTCTCCATCATCTTGTTTGAAAAGATAAACTAAAACTTGTAAAATCAAATATTCACAAAATTTTTTGAAGAATACAGTGATCATATTTTCAATACTTTTAATTAGGCGAAATATCTAAAATATTTATTTTTAATTTTTAGAATTTAATTATGCGTTCTAGGGGCAGATAAGCAAACTTGAAAATAAAATCCAGGTTCTTCCCGAGGATCCTTTTGTAATAATTCTAATTAGGACACCCTGTACAATAAATACATACGTTTTTACAGTCCACTATCTATCATTTATACAATTATAAACGTGGAGCTGAGAGTCCGCAACACTAGATTAGACTAAATAATTGAAGACGATGCTTTTGTCAGTGGAGACATATTTCTCTTGGTCCATGTACACTTCCTTTAGATTTTTAATAAATATGTTCTAACTTTTAATAAATAATTGGGGGTTTTTATATTTTACTTATAAAATACTTACATGCTAAAAAGAGTGTTCGATACCATAAAGGGGCCCATTCACCCCCGAACGCTGTTGGCCAACCAGGTTGAGTTCGTCGTTGGGCGCTAGTCACACACATAATAAACTTGTTTGTGAAGATATACGTATATTTTAATATCATCAAAATAGTTTGGCAATTACACAAAAGATAGGTAAATATAATTATGATTTCTCGAAAAAAGAAAGCGGCAGCGTTGTTGATTTTAAATAATGAAGAAAAAGGAAAAATCAGAAAAAAGTTTGGGTCAAAGAATGGATTAAACATAGGAAAATGTAATAACTTAAATCTGTTAAAAGAATTAAGAGTTTCAAGCTCCCACGATTATAGAAATTATTTGAGCATCGATAACACATTTGTGAAGTTGTAAAATTATTAGAATTACTTCAACCTCTAATAACTAAACAAAATACCATAATGAGAGATGCTGTAACACCTGAAGAAAGATTAGTTGCAACTTTGAGATATGTGGAAACTGGAAGATCTATGGAAAACTTCAAGTTTTCAGCTATTATTTCGCCACAGTTATTAGGAAAAATTATCCCAGAAACTTGTGCAGCCATATATCAAGCTTTGAAATAAGGTTATTTTAATGAAAGTAGTAAAAATATTTATTATAAAATATATAACTTTTAAGAATAATACTTATTGTCAATACTATGTTGTAATCACATACAATGTTGCAAAAAGAGCAGTAACTTATAATATAAATATTAAACAAAAAGAAAATTAAGCTACCTAATATCAAAACAATGAACCAAAAATAAACTGCAAACTAAAATAACTTGTTTCTCTAAACAATTATATTTCTGAAAATAGTAAATTGTTTATTAGGATGAAAAGTGACACTTTTTGTGATGAACAAAATTTGGATTTGCGAGGCGGAGCGTTAGCATAGCCGCAGTATCATTTTTTTTTGTTTGATACACAAAATGTCAACTTTAGAGACTTCTGACAGTTCAAAAATGTCATACTTTTGTGACGCTTGGAGAAAAAACGTTTCAACAAATTCTTACTTAAATATTCATTAACAATCTAAGAACTACCATTACACAAAAATTGCAGTTAAGTTAGATTTATATCAAAGACAAACTAGGAACAAACAAGTAAGTGTAAAAATATCACAACAGTAAATCTCAATTTTTTTTATTCATAATATTATAATTTACAATTTAATAAATGATTGTTGGTGCACATCTTGTTCTATGAGAGAATTGATACTAAACGATGTATAACCAGTTGACGAATTAATAATTGACATTTTATCATCACCAGTACCTATAAAAGAATAGGACGGAAGTGATAATACAGTACTACAAGTGTAACTGCACACCAACTGCAATCAAACTGCACGTTGACGTGCAGTGGGCTTGCAGTTTCATTGTAGTCGTGCCAACTGCATTCAAACTGCATTGGAACTGCAATATTTTTCAGTCGAATTGCAGTTGAATTGCAGCCCGTGTGTCTTTACCCATAGGATTATTATCATTCACTATGATATTGTATGATTAGTTTAGTTAATATACCGTGTGTCCCGGAAAATCTGAAGCATTCTGTTTAACATGTGGAATTTGAAAAGTCCGATTTATATGTCCCCAAAGTGTTTTTAGGATATTTCCACTATCAGAACATCTAACAATGTGCACTAGAAAATGTTTTGTAATAATTTCTAAAATTTAACCAAACATATTAAAAATATTTGGTAATATATTTAATAATATTTTAAAACGTACGAAGGCAATTTTAGGATCAACCTACACGACAGCTTTTAATGTCTTTATTGAATGTCAAAACATTTAGTTGTTAGTTTGTAACTAATTTTGAGTTGGTAGTACTTAGAAAACCGTTTATAAAGAAAGCGGTAATGTAGACACTAATGTTAAGTCAAGGAACCTATTTCATTTTTTAGATGTAAAATGCTCTTTGTTCGTTTTTGTTGTGAATTCCACGTTTTTGTTTAAAATAAACTTACTTTTAGTTTTCGATTATTGTGTAAATCGTAACAGGTTATGGGCCTAGATTTTTTTCTAATATAAGAAATAACAATAAGAAAAGTAAAAAGTGGAGCGCGAGTAGATACAACTTGTGTGTGTGTGTGTGTGTGTGTGTGTGTGTGTGTGTGTATAATGTAACAGAAATAACCACCTGCAAAATGGATTTTATAATACAAATTGATAAACTCAAAGGCGCTGGAAACTGAACGAACTGGAAAAGGCAAATAGAACTTTTGTTGCGACATCACGATGTGCTCGACATAGTTGATGGAACGTGTACGGAGCCTATTGAACTAGCTGCAACTCCAACACCTACAGTAGAATCTAAAAGCTTTACGTAACGGAAAAAGGCTTTCCAGAAGAAAAATGCATTGGCACAATTAGTTTTTGTAGGTAGTATGAATGGAGGGAA
Source organism: Abscondita cerata (assembly GCA_030710515.1). Classification (NCBI taxonomy): domain Eukaryota; kingdom Metazoa; phylum Arthropoda; class Insecta; order Coleoptera; family Lampyridae; genus Abscondita; species Abscondita cerata. The sequence goes on along the minus strand of JALBCR010003735.1, from coordinate 50,783 downwards.
TGTGGATCTAACAGCCACATGCGATTCCGCAAAGGCTATATGGGATAAATTACTATCCGTATATGAACAAAGCAGTGGTGAAAAGTTGGATCGTTTAATGGAGCAGTTTTTAGCAGTGAAAGAGTACCTTCCGAGGACATTGCATCTTCCATTTCACGTCTCCAGAGAAATTTTAGGGAATTAAACTGTGAGCTAAAAAAGGTTAGTGAACTCTGAATTGCATGAATTATTATTGTTAAGTCGAATTATGTCAACTTTACCACCTGAATACTTCGAATTTAAAAGTGTTTGGGAGTCAGTTCCTCTTGAAGAGCGAACGATAAATAAACTCACTGAACGGTTGCGGTTAATCGAAATGCGATTACCTGAACGACGAGAAGATTCAGCAGCCTTTGTAAGCTAAAGTCAAAGTCAATGATAATTCAAGAAGCAAAAATAAGAAAAAGGGACGCCCGACAATACCCAAATGCTTTAAATGTCATAAAGCAGGTCATTTTGTAAAAGACTGTCGGTTGGTAAATGCTTTGCGCATAAAAGATTGAACGTGTGCAGATCCAACAAGGAATACAAACTATTCTGGTTGTGCTTTTATTTGCACAGCAGCTGGAAAAAATGAAGCTGATCTGTGGATAGCAGATACGGGAGCTTGTGCGCATATGACAATGAATCGTGATTATTTCCGTGCCTACCAAGCATTTGAAGTGCCAAAACAAAAAAATAGTTGGTAGTCGTTGGGTACTTCGGGTTAAAATGAACCCAGATGGAAGAATCAATCGTTTTAAGGCAAGATTGGTTGCGAGAGGCCTCTCATAGGAAGCAGGAATCGACTATGAAGAAACTTTCAGCCCGGTTGCTCGTTTTGATACAGTGAGAACCATTCTGGCTGTAGGAGTGTCTGAAGGACTTAATCTTGCACAATTTGATGTAAGTAGTGCCTTTTTATATGGTAATCTGGAAGAAGAAGCTTATATAAAACAACCAGAGGGTTATGATGATGGTGCAGGCCGGGTTTGTAAGCTAAATCGTAGCTTATATGGTTTAAAGCAAGCACCTCGGTGCTGGAACAAAATGCTAGTTCAGTTCATGTGCAGTCAAGGTTTTGTACAAAGTGCAGCAGATCCCTTTCTGTTCATACATGCAAAAGATCAACAAAAATTGTTAGTTGCAGTGTATGTTGATGACGGATTGGTGGCTGGAACGAAAATAAGGAAATTCAATTGTTTTTACGCAAATTACAAAGTGAATTTAAAATTACAATGGGTTCTTTGGAATGTTTTCTTGGTATGGAAATCACACGGTTTGAAAATGGTTTTAATCTCCATTGGGCAACAAGCTTATATTGCAAGAATTCTAGATAAATTTGGAATGACAAATTCGAATGCTGTGTCAACTCCTTATTGTGAAACAAATAACGAAATAGAGGAAATTGTAAAAGATGTGCTGTACAGACAAGCCGTAGGGTCACTAATGTACCTAGCAACGGGTACTCGCCCCGACATATCTTACGCAGTAAGTATGGTATCAGAGAAACTTCCAGAAACATCCGACTGGTGTAAAGTAAAAAGGATTTTTCGATATTTGCAAAGAACCATACATTATGGACTGATGTATGAATTTAATCCTAATCAAGTAAGTCTTGAGGGATATACAGACTTCGCTGGAGATGTAAACACGCGACGATCAAGAACAGGTGTTGTGTGTTTATATTCCAATGTAGCTATAACATGGTTTAGCCAAAGCAGAAGTGTGTAGTTTTATCAACTACAGAGGCAGAATACGTAGCATCTAGTGAAGGAGCCAAAGAGATTATTTGGGTGGAAGGGCTGGTTTCTGAAATCACCAAGCTGAATATAGAGTCAACACTTTGGATGGATAATGCTAGTGCTATAAGACTGACCAAAAATCCCGAATTTCATAAAAGGTCAAAACATGTGGCAGTGAGATATCATTTTTGTACGCGAAAAAATCAGTGAAGGTGTGCTGCGCGTTGAACATGTAAGTAGTGAGAATCAAATAGCCGATATCTTTACAAAACCTTTGGCCCGCGTACGTTTTCATAAACTTCGGAGTATGCTGGGAATTACAAACTTAAAGTAGGTTGTACTATTTGTATGTTTATTCATGGTACCAAGTGTTTTGAGAGGAAGTATTGAATGTCAAAACATTTAGTTGTTAGTTTGTAACTAATTTTGAGTTGGTAGTACTTAGAAAACCGTTTATAAAGAAGGCGGTAATGTAGACATTAATGTTAAGTAAAGTAACCTAATTTCTTTTTAGATGTAAAATGCTCTTTGTATGTTTTTCTTGTGAATTTCATGTTTTTGTTTAAAATAAACTTTACTTCTTAGTTTTCGATTATTGTGTAAATCGTAACATTTTTATTAAGAAGAACGCATACCCTGCGATTAAAGCATCCCACCGCGTCAACTACTAAACGAACACTAAACAACTAGCTAATTTCATGTTTTCGAACAACTAGTCAAGTTCTAACACGTTTTATCTCAACAACTCTGCTGACAACTAATCAACTGTTGTGTAACTGTTGTTCAACACAATTTGCTTGGTCTTTTCCCATCTAAGAAAATCGCTGTAAATGAATTGAAGCTTTACAATATCTTCCATCTCTTTGTGCACTACCTGTTTTAGCAACTAGAACATACATATACAATCAAGCTCAAAATTAAGTTGTTGGTTTACCAATATCTGTAATGTAAAACTATCTTTTTTTAGTGTGGAACCTCTTTAACAATAGTAGATTATTTTTACTAGGAGTTAAACAATATAAGTTGAACTTAAAACAGAGAAACAATTATATTTTTTAACTCCAAGTGAAATATATTATTTTTCTTCAAGCATTTATTGCTAGTTTTCATGTGTTATTTTCAAATTTTCGAGATTCCCTGAGTGTTATAGTGACGTTTTATTCTGGACGAATCAAGTTGGTACTTTACTGTTACATTCATAATATGACATAACCGAGGTACCAACCTCTAAATAGTTGTGAAAACAAAAGAACCGTTGCTTTTAATGTTTAGACAGTAAAAAGCGTTTTTAGCGTCTGTCAGTAGTTCAATAATAGCCGTTTATTGTCGCTTGAAGAAAAATAGTAGATTATTTTTACTAGAGTTAAACAATATAATTGTTGAGCTTAAAAGTTTGCTAGCGAAGCGTTAGCCGAGACACTAAATTAAGCGAAACAATTATATTTTTTAACTCCAAGTGAAATATATTATTTTTCTTCAAGCGTTTATTACTAGTTTTTTTGTGTTATTTACAAATTTTTGAGACTCTCGAGTGCTATAGTGACGTTTTATTCTCGACGAATCAAGTTGGTACTTTACTGTTACATTCATAATATGACATAACCGGAGGTACCAACCTCTAAATAGTTGTGAAAACAAAAGTACTGTTGCTTTTAATGTTTAGACAGTAAATAGTATATTATGCTACTAGGAGTAGAACGCATTCTTTTTGTGTTGAGCGAAGGTATTGCGGCCGAAGCGCAGCTGAGGCCGCAAAATACTTTGCGAAACACAAAAAGCGTTCGACTCCGTGTAGCATATACTATTTTTCTTCAAGCGTAAAAAACCAAATTCTTGAAGTAATTGAGGTGGTTTTAGAATGAATAGGCAACAGCGTTAACTCAACTTTACAACTGTCAAACATGACTGTCAAACAACATTATTTTTGTTGTGTGTATTAACACGGTTTGTAAAAGGAAAATTTTTGTATTAATTTGTAGAGTAAGAAAGAAAGCTATAATTATTTAACAATACAACAATAATAATAATTAATTCTTATTTCAGATGAAAACTTAAAACAAACATTCTTTGTAGTAACTATATAGTGGAAAAAATACCTATTTCTTATTTATAGTAATATTAAAGGTACAATTTTGTAATGTCGAGTTAATAATATTTAATCCACTACTTGCTGTTTTAGAACTGACATTGACGTCATTATAGTCGTGATGGATTTCATATTCACTTGACTGGGATATGCTCGATGTTGCGGTGGAAGTACTAGGCCTGTTAAGATCACCTGATGTTACGGTAGATGTGTTACCTTCATCGCACCCTAATATTCTATTGGCAATTTCACGTTTGTTTGAAAGGGAGTCTTCGATGTATCCCTCAGCTACATTGTTAGATTTCCATCCACCGTGTCTTTTAGAGTGGTAATGTTCCACCATTGTCAACTAACAATGTAGCTGAGGTTCGTCGCAGTGTATGACCAGTGTATTCCTCTGGATTAGGTAGTTTTAAAAAAGTTGCCACTTGTTTTGGTATACCTGAAATTTTATGTATCCCCATAACGACACGGTGGCATCTACCATTTTGGTATTTTAAAAAGAATCTTGTTATGTTGATGTCATTAGGTCGAAGTGTCATATATTGTCTACATAAATTTAAATAAAAATCTCCAACTATGGTAAATGTCCGTGACTTATTCGTTTTAGTATTAGGATTGAAAAAAGTTATATTTGAAATTACCTTCATGGCCAAATATTCATTGTTTGGCGCATTTTGTAAAAAGTTATTAAAATGTTCTTTTGAGAAAACTTTTGCTTTTTTTGGTTGATACCCATCAGCTTGGCGCTTCAAGAAGGAAATTAAGTTTGCGTAATTTTTAAGTTTATGTCATGTTTAATATTTAATTGGCACTTTAGCATGGAATATTGTGCCCATAATGACGAACTTTTCATAGTTTCCGCCAAATGGGAAAAATACGCTAACATAACATTTTCTGTGTAATTGATTATATTATTTTCTTGCGCCCATTTCAAAATTTATTGTAAGCAAAATCATATATTTTGCCCGATTTTTTGGGGATCAAATTTTCAACTAAGGCATCGGCGATTTGTTTTATTTTAGGTGGAGTTCCTTCAATTTGCGACATTTTTAAAAGTTTAAATTTTAAATGGCGTTTCTGCTTAAAAAGTGCTAATACCTCTACCGGCAAACTAAGTTACTAATTGAGCGTAAAATAATAATATTATTGTACGCCGTAAAATAATGTAGTCGTTCTATATATTCAATGCGGTATAGTAAAATTAATATTTTAGCACGCTTGAAGAAAAAAAGCCTTTAGCGTCTGCCATCAATAATATACCGTTTTAATGTCGTTTGAAGAAAAAATCTGTTTTTTTCTAGATTTCACATGTACTGTGAAAGTAATTTTTTAATTAATTATTTCTATCCTCATCAACTTGGTGACCTTACACTAAAAAACGATTTCCTTATACCGGACAAAAGACAAAAAGGTAAAGAACAATGAAACACAAAAAAAACTACGAAGTTAGGTTTAAAAGATTATGATCCGTTCCACAACACGTACTTTCCAAAGGTGAATTTATATAATAGCACATCTGCACGCCAATTCGAATATTAAAAGACACCCGCATACGTTATGTTCTCTATGTTATTAAAATTACTAAGTACGGTCAACGGAAAAGTTGTGTAACTAACTCATAGATTAAACGGCAATAACAAAATCTCTAACATTAACGCGATTGTTAATCGCCCTTATTAATAAACTCGTTTGTTAAATAAACGCATAATCCTGACAGTAAAATTTTGTCGTGAAATAACACAAATATCTTTAAAGTTGTATTGATACTATTGACGTTTTAGTCTACTTTCACAGCTTATCGAATACGTAACAATTTGTGATCAAATCGAATAGACATTTTCCATCCTGCATAAACTGTCAAACGGTGTTAACCGATAAAATCGCTTAAAAGGAATATCTGTCCTAAATAAAATCGCATAGATGTTTTTATTGAGACAAATTTCATCATATTCCTAAACATCTATTTATATGTCTCTTACATCTGACTTCACAGCATGCTAATGCAAACCTCCAATTTTGAATTGTAAACACGTTGTGAAGATTGATATCAATCTTATTTCAATATTATTTTTCGTCTTCTTCTATCAATAATTAAAACTGCTGTGATGAGAATTATATGGATTTTTTTTTAAATATTTTTATAAATCGCGCTTAAAAATTAATTTGGTCAGATTTTTTTTTCAACTGGCATGCTAGTAATCGACTGTTTTGTTGCTACTGCCAGAACTTCTGAATATTCATCTATCCAAATATTGGGTTTCGACAATTACTTCAACAACTTTTCACGTATATTTAAATAAAACTAATAATGAGAAACTAAAGAAAAATCATTTTATTAGCGTAATTTACTTGATTTGTTAGACATTTTATACCTCGACTTTATAGAAAATCACTAATATTTGTATTATAGTCCAGTTACCTTAGCTAAGATACACTTAGTAAGGTTGAACATTATGGATCAGCCTGAATTATCAGCAAGATATGCTCGACACTTGAAATCTAGTAATTTTATTCAAAACTTGGATGTACAGTTGTGGTCACAGGTAATGAACAGTTTCATGAAGTAGTGTAGGTAGAAGGTCACAGTCTAAGGAAAGAAACGACCAACCTTCCAAGCTTAATCCTATTTAATGACATCTCTTTTGTTATAACTTTTGAAAGAAACTTATGCCTGTTGTTTTTACGTACTTTACCAAAAATGTAAAAAGATTTTATAAATGTATGCAGAGCAATTCTATGAAAAATTCAAACCAACACTTTTTTCAATTTGTTTTTATACATTCTTAAGCGCAATCCACAAATATATAGAATAACTGAAATACATGAATTATTAATTAATGACTAACAGAGTCAAATACTGAAACGTTTATACAGGGTGTGTCTCGACGATAGCATGTTAGACAAATAATGAGAACGAAAAAACCGATTCAGCTGAAAACTTGTAACTTTATACAAATGGACATGGTCTGCTTACTGAAAATATTTTCATGGCGGTGTCACTTCCGGTTACACGTATCCTGCGATCCTCTTCTCGAACCTGTTAATTTTCTCTGTTACGTGATAGTCTGGGGCAAGTAATTAAATTTATTTCCTCCAAGAGAATTACATACGACAGATTCTTCTGTTATCTAAACCCCAAAAGCTGTCAAGCAATTATATTTGTTTCACAGCATTTACATTTGTCATTTTTCTAACCGGGAAGCTGTCAAGTAATTAAATTTGTTTTGCAGCATTTGCGTTTACTTTGTTCTATAATACTCCTTTTCCTTGGTGAGTCTGCAACACCGTTCTATTTATCTTCTCACTACGCTTACATCCCGTTCAACCTCCGAACCCGGAAAACTCTCTCATACGATTAATTATTATATTGCAGCAACGATCGGCTACTTACCAGGTTGAAGAAGGTGTTCGAATACAATCTTTACGTTCGTCGTACAAGAACTACACGTTTATCGTAAACGTCTAAAGAAACCGAGTCAAAATCCATGCGGGGGAGGGGGGTGCGTACTAACAAGCCACCTTCCCCGACTTAAAAAACTTCATGTAAGAAAGGGGACTGAAGAAGTATTCAATTAAAATTACCCTGTCTTATCCAATTAATTTTGAAGTTCTGTACTACGCCTTACTTGTATAAAAACCGTCGCACAGAAATCAATTTAAAATAAAGCAATTGCTGGAGTAATTAGAAGAACATTCACTAACGTTTGATTCACAGTTATACGCCCGCAGGCCGCCATTGGAGATAACTGTCTGGTGTATTACTGCCGGTACCAACCGACCCATATACAGGGTGACCGGGAATTGCCGTTTATTTGTTTATTATTTTTTGTAACCGTTTAAGTTTTTGGTTGAAAATTATTGTTTATTTAGTCAACATCATTTTTAAGTTTCTAAATATATATAAATATATAACAGATTTGCGAGATAATTATTTTTTTATTGTAAACGCGCATTTTTTATTCTCCAGAAAACTAGATTGAATTGTAGCTGAAACGTAAAAGAAGACGTAACAAAATTTATAATCCGCCGCCGGTAGCTTCGAGTGAAGAAATAATACCCAGGGTTTGATTTTAAGGGTTCTATTAACAATTATTTACAGTTTGTGAGGGTTATTATTTACACACGGTATTTATTTACAACGTATTTTGGTTGTCTTGTATACTCCGCACGTCGCAATCGGGAAGGCGGCGATGGAGACACGGCCAGTGTTGATACGGCGCCGGGTTAGTACGGTCGGTCATCCGCTGAACTTGCACGTGCTTTGAACGGTGGAAATTCTAGTTAAAACTTGGAGTTGTGGGTTTGTGGTGATTCTGCGTCTTGTGGTATTGGATTACTGAAACAGGTAAGTTATTTTAATCATCGGTGGCGGTCCTTTTAAGTTTATCGGTAAGAACTTCGTTCTACAGAGCTCGCTTGATACAGAATAAACAACGAAGTTTATAATTAGGGACTTACGACTTGATAAACGACGGAAGTCCGTCTTAACCCGCCCAGGATGCCTGGTGGTCGTAGCCGTACGGTAATGCCTAGTGGGCAAGCAGTCTATGTACGAGAAGTTCTATGCTCGGTGTTGGCGGTGATGCTTTGCCTAAGTCAGAATCTGCCAGCACACACGCACGTGATGCGAAGCAACTAGTTCTAAATAGAACGGTTTCGGAGGGAAGCAAGTGCTACTGAATGAATCAGCCACACTGCTTAGGGTTTGGGGTTAGTAGTTGCTGGTTATGCGAATTATTAATGGTGGTTGTTTTTAGGTGGTTCTTAAGCGATTAATATGGTTTTTTGTCACAGCCCGTGCCGAATCCAATCAGCATTTGAAGTGGTCTTTTAGTTATCGGATTAGTACGGCGGATAGTTTAGTTTACGCTGTTTGGATCGGTTTAGGATCGGAAGAAGCTTATTGAACAAGTCAATAATAATTCGGAATTTTGAATTGCGCTAGTTCTTATATAGGGGACTTTATCCCTAGCGGAAGAGTGGGCATGTAAATTGTATGTCGTGAGATCTTTCTTATCTCGGCGGCAAATTTGAATTATATCATTGTCGGTTTCTCACATACAACTACTACAAAGCCATTTTAAAAAAATGACATGCAAAAACGGTCAAGAATTAGATAACATAATTAAGGTCATATATACATAAAATTATATGGACAATCGACCCATATAAAAAAGAATTGTATGTTTGTGTTTAAAATAAAAAGTTGATAGCAACTGTTGGCACACCCTGTATAGGTAAAGGTCTGAAAATATTTTAGGTAGAACAAAAATGTTCAATTATGACCGCATACCGAATTGCAAGTTTTTGATTTATCTGTAATTTAAATAACTTTTAATGTACGCTCTACGCAGATCACCCTGTATACTATACAATTGTGATACTATACCTAAAATTGCACGTTTCCTGTTATGTATGTTGAGGGATACAAACATGACAAAATTACAAAACAAGTCACGAGTATCGTAGGTGACAACTAACCTATGTTGTAGAACATCAATTAGAAGTCAGTAACCAAAAATAAAGTTAATAAAATTTGGCATTAACAAAAAGAAAATTGTGATCGTCAAATAAATGAAATGGAAAGAATTCTACGTTGTGATTATTTTTAATTACTCTGCGAAATTTGGATGGATTTGGATTGAATGAGAACTGATTTACTTAGGATAATGTATTATAAACCAAAAATTAAAATAAAACTCACATGCTCACAATAACATTTAATATTTAATTCCTGCATTTATTAATTTATTCGTATGGTACATTTTTATAATGTATTGTGATGTAAGTGTTATGTATGGTGCCCCAGAAGATCAGTATAATCCTGTAGAGTGTAGTGACGAAATCGTGTGCAATTGTGGATTGGTTCGTCTTGGCAAAGCATGTACTTCAAGGTTTAGGAAAACCACTAAAACCTAAACAAGCCAACCTTTACCCACCCTAGTATTTATATGTAATAATATTGATTAAGTATGTAAACTTTATAGAAGGTAAATAAGAACAAAACGAAAACCTGAATAGCACATACACAAATAACACACAAATCGCAAAGGTATAATACGTACAATATCAAAATATTAACCAAATCAACTAAAACACTGCAACAATATGTGTTCATCATATTACAATTTTTTATGTGATAAATGACGTCTACATAGTCTCTGTTGACTTCGTTTGTGGAATATTAGTAGAAACACAGAGAAAACACAAAAAGCAATATAACATAATACATACATTTATGCGAATAAAATAATAAATCATCAAAGACAATATAAAAACAACGCATAGCATATAAATAATAAATATTATATAAAATCAAATCAAAATCATAAATCAATATACCCTGCTTTGATATTTTTTGTATCAGCAGGTAAATAATAAGTTCAATGACAGTAAATGACAAAGTTTGATGTTAAGTCGAGGAGAGAGATAAACGACTCCACTTGAACTAAACCAGGTAGGACAATTAAGTCAACCAACGGCTGTTGCCAGGCGATTTGGATCTCCTCAATGTTTGTTGAATCAAAAATATCGAATAATTCGACGGTGAAGGTGTACCAGCCACTCCACTTGTAACAAACCAAGGTAAAACAATTATAGAATAGAAATTTATTAATTGCTTACAAGAGCATATACAATACAAAAAGAAAACAAAAGTTATATTAGCAATTAATATAAACATGCTTAACAATATAAGAATAAATTGTAAATTACAACAACAATAAACAAATTTAAACAAACGAACAAAAAAATGACTTTACATATTTAATAAATCATTTATCTGGTTGTATCATAATGTATAAAATTTTAAATTTTTGACTTGAATGCTTGGAAATTTCTACCATCTCTTACCTCCACAGGCAATTTATTAAACTTATCCAGACCGTCATAAAATAATGACTGTTTGGTTATTAACATATAATATGTCTTTGGAACGTGTCTTATAATTGTGAACTTCACATACTTTCTTCAACAGCCCAGATAAGTATTCAGGTAACATTCCACCTTGCATTTTAAGAACAAAACACATGTTTTGGTAAAAGATGTACTGCTTAATAGATAAAAATTGTAAAACATTTAACATAGAGTTTATAGACGTGTAAATATTACATTTTAAAATTAGACGCATCGCCCTGTTTTGCAGTTTTTGTAGAGATTTTATGTCATAGTCATCCATGTAGTAAGTTAAGGAAGGACAATAATTACAATGTGGTGCAACTAAAGTTTTATACGCTATTATACGGTATTGTAAATTAAAATTAAAACAAATTCTACTGAAGTAGTTCACCTTTTTAGATATTTTTGAAGTCGTTTTTAATATATGTTCTTTAAAATTCAACTTTTTGTCTATTTCTATACCTAAATATTTGACTACATTAACTGCTTCTAATTTTTTAGTGTTGAAAAAATGTTAACATTATTAATGTCGTATGTGGTGCCCATTATCAATACCATACATTTGCCTTCGTTTACAATAAGACTATTGTTGTGAAAATAGACCGCTACACCTTTTAAAATGTTATTAATTCTGTTAATTGCACTAGGTAAATCTTCATCGTCTACTGCAGAGAGCGCATCATCAGCAAATAAATTTAAAAAAGCGTCTACATCTTGTAGAGATACACATTGTTTTATGTCATTGATATATAGAATAAATAGTAGGGGGCCAAGCACAGTGCCTTGGGAAACACCAAATATAGTTTGAATCTCACTTGACACATCTGAATTAATTTTAACACTTTGCGACCTATTGCTAAGATAGCTCGATAACCATGCTATAAAAGATGCACCACATCAAATACGGCGTAACTTCAAAAGCAATATACTTCTGTTGATGATCTCAAAAGCCCTACGTAAATCCATAAAGACTGCGACGATAACTTTATTGGGACAGTCTAAAACTTCCCGCTAACCAGATACCACAAGCTGGATTACAGGAATGTGCCGACTAAATGCTGACTGATTAAGTCAAACAACGGCTGTTACCAGGCGATTTAAAATACATACATCCAAAAATCTATATCAAATAAACGACATCGGTAAGAAGCGATCATTCAGAAGCGTTCCTCTCCTTATGAAAGATAATTAGAATTAATGTTCAAACGAATTCATGAGTAAAGTATCGTTTACATCCACTTAAAGTAAACCAATGCAGGAATAAAAATAAGAATTAACGCACAAATAAACAAACATTACTTAGCCATCAATCATGATAAAAATTGCAGACAAATTTAATAAATTATTTAGTATTTTCTTAAATTGAAGTTGACCCAACAGTTCCGTATACTACGTTAATTTTCTGTATGTATACTTGAATGTAAACGCCAAGTGTTAACGGCGCGGTGTTAACCATTTACCAACTCTTAATTTTACGCACGTTAACTCAATTCAAGTGGATGAAAAACGACCCTTAAAAGAAACAGTTTAAAACAAATCATAATTTAGTTACGTTCCACATCTTGTTGCATTGTTTCAAAAGACCCCCTTCATATGTTCTAAAAATAGAATGAAAATGCTCGACTTTATGCCGGTGGTTATTTTACAATCTGAACTAATCAATGTTAACTTACATTTCATTGATTGTTTCCCGTATGAACTCAATCTAAATTGAACTTTGATAAAATGAGAAAAAGTATTGGATAAATCAATGACAAACAACTCACGAGTGCGTTGAACAAGAAAAATTACATACGAGATAATTTCCTATGCAATAATTTTCCAGGCAAAGAAACTACGTTAGTAATTCCTAATTAGTTACTTTTACTATAGTTGGGGTTTAAATGAACGTAAAAGGTAAATACTAGTAACGCACAAAAAGCAAAATTAGATATAGTTCGAATTAAACAATCCCCAAAATTATTTAAAACAGATTGTACAAAGCTCAAGTAACACACACGGTTGAAACACAAGTGTATCTGCTTCGCTCTTACTTTATTAGTTCCAACAAAAAAAATACAATTCGAGGAATTCTTTCACCATATTACGAGAGCCACAGCGTAAGAAAAGAACTAGCGATTTAACATGTTGTCTACCTTTAAGGGTAATTATTCATAAGGTTCTTTTATTATTATTTAATTTTTAAATCCAAAACTCTACAATGTTGAATGTAGCGAGAATGTAGAATTATCACAAATTTTTATATAAGTGTACTTAATAAAAAAAGTTTACAGTTAGTGGATTCATTTAGTTTGTTGTATTGTCGAGGATATATTATTAATAATATTGCACACTCGATTGAATATTATATACATATTTTTGTTTCTGTCAAACACATGCATTCGTCTTATTGTAGATCTGCAACGATATGCAACTTTATAACTACTTATCTTGAAGTAAACATAAATTTTTATTATTATAAAAGAAAAAGTATTCTTCTCACGTAGAAGTTACTCGTAAAATGACACATAAGTTGAATAATATACCATTGCAGAATTCTATTGCGTATTTGCAGCTTTTAAATTTTAAGACGTAGAATCAATATTCCATTTTTGTATTCAAAATAACCATAAAAATTCATTTTCTTTTATACTATCTATTACTTAGTGCTATTTTTATTTATACCCCATTCATTTATTAATTCAATCATGAAGTAACCGGGAAAGAAACGAAATCTTTGCCAACCCTTTTCGTAAACGGAAAAGTAGCCAAAGAAAAAAGTCTTGGTAATATTGTATATTTTCTGTGGTTTTTTTCTGTTAATATGTTTTATGTAGATGGTACTTTCTGTGTATTTTTTTCTGAATTTTTATTCAGTAGTCTTGGACAATTTTTCCACACTTTCAGGGGTTTCCGTCATCTTAGAATCAATTGGGGTGTGAAACAGCCTAGGGAAAGAAAGGTTTTGCAAAATTACAATTATAGGCCGAAAAAAAGCTACTTTAACAATCTTTTTCCGCCAATTAAATTGTTACAAATAGAAATATTCAAGAAACAAAAGAATAAAATAATAAAATAAAAAGTACATAGTATTTTCACAATCACCTTGACGTTTGTCTCTGTTAACTTCTAAATCCTGACAAATACCTTTTGAGGTATTTGTAAATATGCGTATAATACTCCAAACAACGGTATAAAGAAAAACTAACGAAAGATTGCCAACAGATAGAAGTACTGGCTCAGTTGATTGTAATTTCGTGAAAGTCATAAATCATACAACAGGTGGAATTACAGGTTTACTTGTTGACATTCTTAGTTTATAGTATTTACCTTTTCTTACACGAGTTTACAACACAATTTCGATTTAGTATAAGTATAAACACAATATTATTCGGTGATATGCGACGATTTTTTTCTTGTCAAGAAGTTGAATTCATACTAGACAGATTAATTATACGTACTAATTAGTAAAGTTAAAATCATATATGGTTGCATATGACTTATTCTGATAAACTACCTCAATTAATTTTATAAACGTATGTCGATGTTAGTATAATTTTTTTATAGGTTTCTGTATTACCAATAACGTGTAATTGTAGTACATTTAATCAGATGTCGCTCATTTTATTTAATTTCTTGTATTAATTGTTATGAATTATACAGGGTGGTCCAATCTATACGACACAGTCTCTCAAATGAGAACGCATCAATATGTTGCGGTAATTTTTTGTACATGTATGCAGAGTCTTTTTGGGCATGATTTAAAATATTTTTAATATACAGGGTTTGTCAAAAGAAAGTTAGATGCCTAAGTTGCAACGCCCAGTATTTGAAACGAATTTGGGTTGTAGAGCTAAAATAAAGGTTGATGTTACATGCCCTATTCCTATTTCCAATAATTTTTGAGATATTTAAAAAATTATAAATTACAACATAAATTTTAAAAATTATAAAATAAAAGTGCTTTGTGTGACGTAAGAATCGTTATGCCTTATCATAGTATTAATGCCTTGGGTAATCAAGAAAACAATAACTTTCTAAAAAGTTATACAGGGTAGTAAAAAAAATGAATCAAATTATAGTCAAATTGAAAGATGTTAAACCCTATTATTTTAAATAAAACACCCTATATCTAACATCACCAAATAATTGGCTTTCCGAATACCTATCGAAGAGTATTAGGGTGTCCTATACCTAACTCAAATATTTTATTCGAGTTTATATTAAAAGTTAATACGTTTTTCCATTTAACAAGATTTAATTTTAGTGAAGGTGGCTGTGGCTGACAATGAAAGCCATTGCGATTGTTTTGTTTGTTTATTAAATACCATTAATCTGTCAAAATATTTTAAAATCCTCGTTTGTTGAGTTAAAAAGTATTGAATTTAAAATGAAAACTTATAGTAAACAAGAAAGAATTGACATGATTTTTGTCCTCGGGGAGTGTTTACGCTCAAAAATATCCGACACGTAATCATTATAACAAAAATGTTTTCAAAGACTATTAGAAGTTTTTCTACAGGATGGATCCGTAACTAGCACCAAAGAAAATCAGTTCACAGTAATTGGATCCGTAATTGAAAATTTACACACGAGCCAGCGAAAAATTCATTTAGAAACTGGAATCAGTAAAACCAGCGTACAGCGCAACTTAAAAAACCATAAGTTGCACCCATACCATGCGCAGCTGCATCAAGAGCTTTTGAAATAGATTTTGGTCGAAGAGTTGATTTTTGTTTGTGGGCTTTAGATAAAGCAGGGGAAGATGAAAATTTCTTTGATTATGTTTTGTTCTCAGATGAAAATACTTTCCACAACAACAGCTTAGTCAACAGGCATAATTTTCACTACTATTGTGATCAAAATCCCCATTTTTTAAGAACACTTAACCACCAGCATAGGTTATTAAAGTATGGGGAGAAATTCTCAGAGGGTGTATGGTGGGACCATTCTTTTTTGAAGGTCATTTAGATGTACAAAAATTTAATACATTTCTCACAGAAAATTTACTCGACCTTTTGCTAGATGTTCCACTAAATATTTTACAACGCATATGGTTTCAACTACAGTGCGTTTCTGAAAATGAGTGCCACTTCTTCTATTAGACTCAATAGATGGCGTCACTGGTGCCGCAGATTAGGGATTTTGCATGTGGCAACGCTGCCATTTCTTGTATCTAAATGTAAATGAAGTTGCCTAGCTGCTTCCATAGGAACCTGTTCTTCAATTGCTACTCAAATACACACCTATTTTCAGAAACGCACTGTAGATGGTGCTCCAGCACATTTTCATCATAACGTGCGGTTCAATTTAAACCAAATGTTTCCTAATAGATGGATTGGAAGAGGAGGACCTCAAAATTGGACGACCAGGTCTCCCGACTTGACATGTGCCATTTTTTTGTGGGGATATGTCAAGAACATTGTCTACAATAATCCACCTACAACACCAAATGATATGGAAGAAAGAATCCGCAGTGCTTTTGCGAGCATTACACCGCAAATGCTGGAGAATGTTAAAGAATCATTCAAAAAACGTGTTCAGTTAGGTATTGAGACAAATGGTCGCTATTTTGAACATTTAATTTAATGTTAAGTAATTTTTTCAATATTGTTTTCACGTTAATATTTTGCTTTGTTACAATTTTTCGTTAGGGCGTTGTATCCTATATGTTATCTTTTGTAGTTAATAAACAAACAAAAACAATCGCTATGAAATCTTGTTAAATGAAAAAACGAATTAACTTTCAACATAAACTCGAATAACTCAGAAACTATTTGAGATAGGTATAGGACATCCTAATACTCTTCGATAGGTATTCGAAAAAGCCTATTATTTCGTGATGTTTGATATAGGGTGTTTCATTTAAAATAATAGAGTTTAACACCTTTC
The DNA here is from genome assembly GCA_030710515.1 of Abscondita cerata. NCBI lineage: Eukaryota > Metazoa > Arthropoda > Insecta > Coleoptera > Lampyridae > Abscondita > Abscondita cerata. The sequence continues at coordinate 34,163 of JALBCR010003735.1, read as the reverse complement.
AGTTTGACTATAATTTAATTCATTTTATACTACCCTGTATATTTTTAAAAAGTTATTGTTTTCTTTTATCACCCAAGGCATTACTACTATGATAAGGCATAACGATTCATACGTCACATAAAGCACTTTTATTATATAATTTTGAAATATCTCATAAATTATTTGAGATAGGTATAGGACATGTAACATCATATTACCTTTATTTCAGCTCTACAATCAAATTCGTTTTCAAATACAGGTGTTTCATTAAAAATTGCAATTTGGCATCTAGCTTTTTTGACAAACCCTGTATATTAAAAATATTTTTAAATCATGCCCAAAAAGACATACATATACAAAAATTGCCGCAACATATTGATGCGTTCTCATTTGAGAAACTGTGTCGTATAGATTGGACCCCCTGTATAGTAATTAAATGCCTAATATCTACTATTGTTTTAATTCTTGAAAACAGAAATAAAGTTAAATGCAGTTACGTGTACAAGGGATATTAAACCAACAATCAAAACAAAACGTCAAAATATTAATTAAGTAATATACAGGGTGTTCCATTTAAAAAATAAAGGTTTGACCTTTTTTGTATGTCACGTCAAAATCATTAATTTTAAACCGACCTGTATAAGATGAAATAAATTTATTTAGGTAGCTGTTAAATATAAGGCTTTTGCAAACTGCATCTAAAATTTCAGCCTTATGGGTTCAAATAGCAGCTAAATCTAAATTTTGGTAGGATCATATTTAAAAAAAATAACCTAAAATAATTATTAACTCTGAAAACCGGTTTAGATAGGTATAGAGAACTATTCAGAAAAAATTATCAGTAAGAAATTGCAATTCTAAAAATTAAATAAAATATAGGGTGTTTCATTTAAAATTAACAAGTTGTTACTGCTTTTAAATAGAAGCGGCAACACCGCCAAAATGAAAATATTTTAGAAATATAGATCGTGTCTATTTATGGCAATAGCTAAATTTTCAGATAGTAGAATATGGTTCATCTTTTAGATCGAAACCGACTCCAAAAACTTCTTGTCTTAGGTTTATACCGTGTGTCCCACGGAAAAGTTGAGCACAATGATTTACGCAAAAATTCCGAGTATTGTAATGAAAATAAAGCTAATAAAAATAATACTGCAATCGGAATCGAACCCGCTAGTTAGAAAGTGCAAAAATTCTTAGGCACCACATTAACTAATTCGTTCACGAAGACGGCTTAATAAATGAAAATCCATCCAAATAGTAAATAAAAATTCACAAATTTTTTTTTAGTAAATTATGCTTTGAATATTCATTATTATCACATAAATTTGTTTTATTTTATCTATTCAACATAGTACAGTACGTAGGGAGAAAGATTGCTTCGGACGCGCGTAAAATTCATGCATTCGGAAGCGATCGGAATGTAAACTGCCTTTCGCAGTTTAACATTGGCGCCTATTATTATGAGAAAATAAAACTAAGTGTTGTAAACTTATATTTCAGTAACAATTAAAAAATGAATGAAAAAATAAGTTTGAAGTAAAGTAGATATGTTAATAAATCCACTTTGGGATGCATTTAGTTATTAGAGAAAGTGCATAAGTGCAAATAACATTAGTTACATTATTGAATAGCGTGCATCTTGGTGGTTTTAATTGCAGAAACAACTAGCTAAACCCCTGAAAACATACAGAACTTGCTTTTGTTAATAATTGTACCTTATTTTTACTTTCAACCATCATTATTTCAGACAAAGATAATTTTTTTAATTCAATCTAGATGTTTACCCATTGGACTGTATAATTTAGCGGTTACACCACTAGAATCACCTGATTGTCACGCATAGAAAAATTACTACTGAACTAGTGCGCATCTGTCCTTGGGATAATTTTCCTCCGTACATACTGTATGTTGTTATAATGTGTTGGAGTTGTGGCAAAAATAATATACGCCAATTTTTAATTTAACATAGTTAATGCCTATGTCAATTTTTCTGTGGGACATACGGTATACGGTATTCGCAAAATAAAACGAGGAGCAGTTGGCTGTGTATGACCAATCGCCGGAGTCTACATACGGCTTGCTCTCTCATAATAAAAGAAATTCCTCCTTATCTGATTAATAAAATCACTTATCGTACAAGTGTGCATCAGCGTCCTATAAAAATCATTCAGCTTATTTGTATGTGTTATTTAACAAAATTGTTGTGTGGTTATGTGATCGTAACAAATGTTGTATAGAAGTGGCAAACGAAATTCTTTTTATGCTTGTCTTTTTGATATTTTTGGGGAGTAGTGGAAGGGCAGACGGATCAATTTAATATTCAGTCTGAACTACTTCCCATTGACTTAATGTAATAATTATACATATAATAAGAATAAAATTAAATATGAATGTAAATAATTTATAGCACTCTATGTAGTTAATAATTAAGTCAATAAATCTATATTATTATTTACTATTATCTTGCTTTTGTACCATAACACCTTCATTAACCTGCTTACTCAAATAAAGTTTTGAAGAATCAAGAATAACAACCAATTTAATAGTAGTATGTAAACGTATTATAAATAACATATTATTCCACTACTACGATGCTAAACTAAAGCTTTGAAGCATTTTATAATTTCTTGAAAGGAATTCTTCGAAACTGGTAAGGGTATTTTTACTTAACACAGAGAAAAATACATAATTTTTATCTTTATATTGCTTTACCGGTTTTAGTAGGAAATGAAATTATTATACTTCACATTTACGACTCCATAAATTTTGTTATGTATTAATTCCATTGCAAATAGGAATTATTATACGGTTTGTCAAGTTTTCTACTATTTATTATACGTTTTCAATTTCAAATTTTATTTGAAAACATTTATTAGAATTCAGTTATTTTTGTTATAGTTAAAAGTTTAAATGGTTGTCAACTATATACGCTACAAGAATTTAATTCACATCAATTGAAATAAAACCGTAGCACATAAATCTTCGAACCTCAAGTGTAAATAAACTAGAATTGACCTTTATAGATTTATCTGTGCTACCTATACAAATCTAATTCGTTGTTAAACTTTTTTATTTGTAAAGTATTTTGAGACTCAGAAATTAAAAAAAGTGACAATGTGACAATTAATTTTCCTGTAAAGGTTTTTATTTGTTTAGATACTATATCTAATACTAATTACTGATGTGATCAGTTTGGTATGGGAAACCTAAAACTGCCTTTCCCGGTAAAACTTGCTATCGGAGTCATAAAATGACAACTGAAGTTGTACGTTTGAAAATGTCTTAATTTTTTTTGAATTGTAATTGCAGAGAAGAAAGAATTAGTCATTTTCTAAAATATCAAAGAACTTAGTGACTTAGTCAGAATTTCAGAATAAATTAGAATAATTGCTACGTTTCAAGAACTCCATTTGAGAACATTCAATTATCATCTAGAATTTTATCTTTTATATATAAAAGCGTCATCATAAATTTCGGAATCAGTTCGAAACTATTATTCGTCATGCTAAGTAAATAAAACGTGTGTAATATTTGATGTGCATTTATACGAATTAAAGTAACTGTACGTGTAAAATAAATTTAATACCGTTGAATACTGTAACTTGTAAATTAACTGTTTAATAATTCTGCCGCTTGTAAATGCGAAAACAAACAACGATAAAGATTCGTAACAATATTATCTAGAGTTTGTAGTAAATAGCATATGAGGTCGATAGAAAGAATTTATGCAGTGTGATTATTCTTTGAAAATAGAGTAAAAAGTAAGTACATGCATTTTGCAAGTTTTTTCCTAAGAATTAAACACTGTTGGAAACATATTAATTGTTTTAAAAAAATTATGGATATCTTCCTGATTAGGTAAATCGTATGAAATTTTTTTTCTTGTACTAATCTTTCCATCGTTTTCTAATGCCATTTTGTTTATTCTTCGGTATCTTTGGTAAAGAATATAATGATATCTCCCGTTATGTCATCACCCGCCTCTATTATTGTCTTCACGTAAATTTCTTCGGTTCAATCTAGTTCACTAATTTTTATATATTCCTCATATCTTACAATTCCTTGATTTTTATATGTTGTTCTAGATTTAGTTTCTCATGTGTTTTACATTCTTTGCATATCTTCTTCTCGATTTCCTCCTTTTCCTTTACTACTAATTTTATTTTATTTTGAAATTTACGGACTAAGAAATATGATGTGTTTATTTTTTTAATGCCTTTAGTTTTTATTTTAGGTCTTCACTATTCTCTTGTTCTCCCCTTTCTTCTTCTTTTTTATTTGTTAAACTTTTTCTCTATCTATTCATTTTTTTCTATTATCTTTTTTTGTTCTTTGTATACATTTTTCTTATCGTTCTTCTGATTATGCTGTGTAGCCTTTGATATTTCATTTTTCAGTTCTTTATGCACACATTTGTTTTCATTTTTAAACAGAATAATTTTTTAAATATTCATTTTTATATTTTTTAATGTGAGGCTGGGTTTTTCCTGCTCTAACAATGCCGTACTAACCAGGTGTCAGTTCTTGCAGTCCCGTACTCGTCAGCTGTTGGTACCCAGAGAGGAAGTGAGATGCTGGTGATGGCGCGTACCGGCATAATTTTTGCCCTCCACTGCGCATATTTTTTTATAAAGATCATGTATTGAAAACTAAAATATTAGACTAAAGAAAATTTCTCACAAGTATTTTCAATTTTTCACGTTCCAATATTTATTTAGTTGAAAAGACTTGTACCAATAGATGGAGCTGGTAGCAGTATTCCATAAAATTCTTGGAAAATGTCATAGATATTTGTGAACCAGCCATCGAATACTATAATATCTCTTATCAGTTATAACGTATAACATTTTATTTCATATTTTTACATTAAAATATAAATATTTTATTAACACGAATTAATATCAAGTAACCTTGAATGTAATCATCTATGCATCTAGTAGTCCAATGATTTTAAAAATCATCGCTATCACGTAAACTGATTTGTTTTGAGGGATCTAATTGACCAGTCCATTTTTAATATTTACCGGAAATAGAATATACTAACATAATGGAATAGGATTGTAGATTTTCTTACTGCTATGTATGAAGTGAAGTTGATGAATTAAAACTCCATGTATGTTATTGTAACGACTACTTTATTCTATTAATTTAAAACAGAGTAGGTTACACAAAATATTTCAAACAAACTAACTAACAAATAAGTGCAAAATTTTGAGATCAAACTTTCCTTTATTAAGAGGAATTGACTTTCCTTGTAAACAGATTCAAATGCCTATACAAACAATTTAAGTCTGCGCATACAGTTTTTAGCGATTTGTAACAGGGTCGTCCACAGAGTAACCGCCGTTTGGATGTAGCGTGAAAAGTAGTGGGGGTAGCGCCGCCATTCTGACGTTGGTGGGCGCGGCCGTTCACTACGCTTCTAGCTGTGTAATGGGGAGCATTTTACGTTCGCTCGTTTTCTTATTTCTTAAGTGTGAAGTGCGTGGCGTAATACGATTTCTGTGGAAGAAAATTATTCAGCAGCTGAAATTCATTGTGAATTGTGTGCGGTCTATGGCCCAGACATTATGACTGAAGGTGTAGTTCGTCAATGGGTTCGCTTTTTTAAAAATGGAAGAACAAACGTTCACAATGAGGACAGGAGCGGTAGTAGGCCATCTCTTGTGACTGATGACTTGGTGAGCAGAGTGAACGGAAAAATGTATGAGAACCTTCACAATCTCTGAGCTTTCCGATAATTTCCCTGAGTGACGAAGCGCTTCAAAACCCCGTAACAGGTTGGCTACGTTCTAGGCGGCAGAGTTTTTGCAAACGGCATTTCAAAGACTGTTAGAAGATATGATACGTGTCTGAATTTGTTTGGCGATTAAATAGAAAAGTGGAGAAAAAGCTATATTTTTAACATGTATATAATAAAATTTTTGTACCTCAACTGGTTTAATTTTTATTTCAAAACGGAGGTTACTTTGTGGACGGCCCTCGTATAATAGCAGACATTCCTTAAAATCAAATTCGTATTCAAGTTTCTAAGCTGAACTGAGAAACAACTGTTACTACCAGGTGGCGCAATTACAAATATCTAATAGTTTCCAGTTTTAACAGACGTTTTACTTAGAGAAAGATAGCAATAGGGTGGTGTGGGTAGCTGTAGCAGTAAAGGGCGTAGCAGTTTCGCGCCAACGCCATTTCCATAAGAATGATATGTTTTTTTTTTAATTTAAAACTGTGAATATACCACACTCATTAATGGGTAATTCCATGTCAACTGGTACAGGGGTCCCCAGTTGACCATTTCCGATTTGGCTCAAATTTTGCACAAAAGTTCCTTAGCCACTGAAATAGACATATGTATGTAAAATGTCAGCCCCCAATATGCAATTCCTGGGTAACATAAGCCCTTTGAAAAAAGGGGTAAAATCCTTGAGCGGGTCCAATGATATCTCAAGGTTCTGAAAAGCTCTGTATTTCAAAAAACCTAAAAAGTAAATACATCTCTCTTAGAGAAAGATGAGCTCTTTCTAATGGTTGTTGAACTAGGACGGTATCAGGTGTCCCACCTGAGATATTGTAGTTTAAAAATAGGCTAAATTTAAAAAAAAAATTTTTGGTCAGATTGACTATAATGTGTCTCGAAAAGTTTGCTGTACTTAAGGATAATTTCAGGGTTTGATTACATCTATGAAAGGAACATCCACAAGAAAAATTACCTCATTTAAGACATTTTCCTGAAATCTATAACTACTTGAAATTTAGCTATTTTTGTCACAACGACATTTTTATAAATATTTTGTCAACTTTGAGGCCCAGGTGTGCTGGGTATAACTACTTGTATAACTTCAGTTGTACCATCCTAAAAGTTGAACAGATACCGAAATTTTTAGAACCTCGGCCCTTTTACTACTTCTACAGTAGGATGTCAAACATGACAAAATATATCATTGGACCCGGTCAAGGATTTTACCCCTTTTTTTAAAGGCCTCATGTTACCCAGGAATTGCATATTGGGGGCTGAAATATTACATATGTCTATTTGAGTGGCTAAGGAACTTTTGTGCAAAATTTGAGTCAATCAGAGATCGTCAACTGGGGACGATCTGTAAAACTGTACCACTTGACATGGAATTACCTAAATTGTATAAATATGCTAAAGTTCTGGAGAAAACTTACACGATTGCTTTTTCCTAAATTTCAAATTCACTACGCCACTACTCTATTTGATGACGCCACATGAAGTGACAAGGACTAAGTTAAGTAAAACCTCTATTAAAGTCGAATTATATTTAATAGTTATTTATGTATCAAGGCACTAAAGTTTGATTTTTATGACGAATGTGTTTTAGTTGCAGAGCTGATAACCTAGGCAAATAAAACACGTGAATCATGAAAAGACATTTTTCCACGACATACTTAGAAAACGGGCGTTTCTTCTCTACAAATAGTGAGGAAAATTCGTTTTTCCTCACTAGCGACGAAAATAATGTCGTGTTACAAAAATGCCTCTTTAAAAAAATGTAAGAATGTGTTATTAGAACTAGATGCGCCTAGTACTTAGTTAAACAATTTAATTTAGTATTTAATCAGGTTTGTTTAATTTAATATCTTATATTACGACTCTTAAAAATTGCTACCCTACATTTATTGGTTATAATTACGCGGCTGCGCTATGACAGATTGAGACCACACCAATACTACAGAATACTGTAGCGAGACTATTGGATCCACATATTATCAACTTTTGCTTTTACGTACAAAAATGTGACGAAATTCTGTAACAATAAGTTACGTTTACAATATTACGTCTTTCGTTAGATTGTTTTTTTTGGGAATGCCGTAGAAAAATGTTGTGTCTAACACATGAGGAAAGCCTTTGTTCCACGACATACTTAGAAGACAGACGTTTCTTCTCTACAAGTAGTGAGAAAAATAATATCGTGTTACAAAATTGCCTTTTTAAAAATTGAAGAATGTGTCATTAGAACTATATGCGCCTAGTACTTAGTAAAACAATTTAATTTAGTATTCAATCAATAATTTAATTTAATATCTTATATTTCTTAAAAATTGCTACCCTTCATTTATTGGTTAGAATTACGCGGCTGCGCTATGACAGATCGAGACCACACCGATACTACAGAATACTGTAGTGAGACTATTGAGACCCACCTATTATCAACTTTTACTTTTACATACGAAAATGTGACGAAATTCTGTAACAATAAGTTACGTTTACAATAAATATTACTTCTTCCATTAGGTTGTTTTTTTGGGGAATGTCGTAAAAAAAATGTTGTGTCTAACACATGAGGAAAGCCTTTTTCCACTCTCACTCGAGCTCGAGTGGGAAAAAGAATCGTTTTCCTCACTTGTTGGACAAATAACTATAGTGCCGAAATCCCAAAATTTGAACAAAATTTGACAATTTTATAACGTTCTTTAAGTAGCAAATGTGATCAGCTGTTTTCTTTTTTACGTCAAATGGTTCCACCTCGCATGCGCGATTCTAAATTTTGTTTAATTTCCAATAAAAGATGTAAACCGCGCTAGCGAGTGTCAAAAAAATTGTGGGAACATTGTTATTGCTCTTGTAGATATTGACGCTTTAGGAAATAAGTTAATTTGTGAAGAACATTTTTAAAGTCAGATATAATTATAAACAATAAAAGAAAACAATTACATAAAATGCAGTGCCGGTCAAATTCGAGAAAGAAGGTACTTATAAAGCAAATTAATATTATTTTTATTTCTTACTGAAATAGTTTTGTGTATTAACTTAACTTTTTATAGTTTTTTTAAATTTCAAATTGTTAAGATAAAGAATTATGCACTCGTTTGAAGTGATTCACACAAATTCGTCGCGTGTTTTATTAACTTTATTCCGTTTGAAAATTGATCGCATATAATTTATGATTTTGGATTTATCCAACTGTAAGTTTTGTAGCAAAACAAAAATACAAAACAACTTTAATAGCCCATTAACAACTTATTTGTTGTTTGATTACAATTTACTAAAAGTTGTGTGTAATTAATGAGAATTAAAATTTTAAAAGAATATTTCAAATTTAATACAATTGACTCAGCATATCTTTTATCAGTGAATTTATGTTATTTTTTTCTTCTTAGAATCAACTTGCGAAGTCCTTCTCATTTCAAAAGAAAAAAACAGATTAATCTTTTTCTAACTGGGTCCGAAGCGAATAATTTGTTTATGTAAATAATAACCACAATTACATGGAAATACATAAAAACGATGTTTTTATCATAAGCTGTATTTAATTTCATTAATTTTCCGAGTGTATTTAACCGATTAACCTCAACTCGGTTGCGTCATTTTACTTGTTAAAATTTCTATTTTCGAAAAAATATATACAAAAGTTTAGATCGTTCAGGAGAAGATTGTAACTAGTTTTCGGGTAATTTCATAAAATTTAACCTATTTTCAATGTGCTGCAGATTGAAACATTTTTTTGTTTAGTTTGATGCAAACTTTTAAGAATAATACCTAAAATTTTTATTGTATTATAATTACACTTCGAGATATGATCCTCAATATTAGATGATTTTCAAAAAATTGGGATTTTCAAATACCTTCAACTTTTTCTTTGAACTTCAATTTACTTAAAAAACGACGTCGTTTTTGTGATAACGTATCATATGATGTTATAACTTGTGTTAATTTTCTGGTCCACTTTTGAAACCATATACCGTTGCTGATAACATTTTATTAAGGCTAAATGCAGTTTTACGACGCTGGAATTTGTAGTTTGCATTTTATAAGACGGCGTCGCCAAAATACAGTCTCAATTTTATGAAAGGTGAGGGTTCTCCATAAGGCACAATATTTAACATTAGGTTGTGCCTCTAAAAGAACTTTAAGAACTTTTTACTCAATGGTAACATGTATCAAATCGAGACGTTTCCTATTAAAATTCAATGAAAGTCCGATGAAGAAACCCAATTAAAAAGTTCCCATAACGTAGCTGAAAATTGATGCCTATTACGATTGTTTTATTTATGAACCTCAAGAAGGATTTATTCTACAGTAAAAATTAATTAATTTTTTTTTGAATTTTTGTTTTATAAAATTTTCATTTCTAAAGTTATTAATAATCTGTTCGCAATTATGTTTATGATATTTTAGACTAGACGTTTTAAATTCTCTTTAAAATTGGTTGGCAAGTCTAAAATGGAAAAAAATGAATACTATGAAATTTTGCTGGAACACTCTATAACTACAATTGGTTTGTGAAACATTTTTAACGTGGGTAAATGAATATCTAAGAAATAAGTGCAACATCGTGGTCACCTTTATAAGTTCTATTATTTAAAGTTGCTTATTTAGATATTAGTTTAGTCATTGCTAAATTTTTTAACCTACAAAATAAATAAACTTTAAGTTTGACATTTAATTAGTATTTAAGAGAGTTTAGAAACCATTCCTGCAAAATTTCATAATATTGGAACGATATTAATTTTTTTTATTTTTTTTATTTCATTGTCCTATAAAATTTTTATTTTTAACGTTATTAAAAACTTGTTTCACAGTTATGTTTAGGATAATTGAAAGTAGGGGAGACCGGGTACAAAAGTAACACTTTGAACTTTCACCTTGATTTCTGGGTAGGTTTTAATATTATCATTAAATTAATATAACCATATATAATTTCAGTTTATGTTCTTTACACTAGTAGCTCGATTTATTTTATTATAGTGTGTTTTATATGAATAATTGAGAGTTAAAAAATCGTCAGTTGTTACTTTCGACAACGTAGACAGGTCGTAACACTGTGTGGGTCGAATGAACAACATAAAGAGGTTGGTAATGAAGACAATATTATACGTTAAATCAACAATTATTTATTCAAAGACTTTGTTTAATACAAATTAAAACACAAGTAAACTTCTGCATTTTAAATACTCAAAAATTATACAGGGTGGGACACTACCAACGAATTATTGTATAGCAAAAAACGACAAATAATGTTAGAAAGTTTAAGGCATACATATGTCAAGATTATTTGAAACCATATTTTAAAAATATTTTCGATTGTACAGGGTGCTCTAGAAACAAGTGGGTTATTTTAAATGGATCACACTGTATTTTTTTTCTATTTTTGAATTGTACGATAAAAATAATGTATGTTCTTTAACATGTCCCTAGACCTACTTACTTCCGTTTCTGGGATAAATCGATTTTACCTGATTTGCAGACCCTTCAAAAAATGCAATAACTTCAAGATGAATAAGAGCAAGCAACTTTGGTTTACACCACCTTACTAAGAGTTTTCAACTTCTCTTTTGCAATATTTACTATTATGTTATGATGTACAGGATGTTTTTAATACTACCGCATAAGACTAACGACTTAAAACTTAAATAACTTGCTTAACTTAAATAGAACACCATACATTTCTGTAGCTTGTTGAAAGCTGGAACTAATTACCTTTTAGTCGGTATTAGGGTTACAACCCCTAACTCTGATAGTTTCGGGATATTTTAAAATTTGATTGTTTAACAATTTACGATGTATTGGTGTCTAAGTTACCTGTGAAATATCCCTAATATGGACATTCTCTTGCAACTTTCAGTTTTAAATATTTACCTTAAAAATATTTAATTTTTTCAGAAAAATAAACACACCGGTCACAATTTACTAATGTTTAACAACAGCAACCGTTATTTGGTACTTCAACAATCGATCATACTGTGAACATCGACAAACTTTAACTTGTTAAGTAAGAATGTAATACAAATCGCTCTTATAGTAGTACGATAATTTCGAAAACCATTATTTTTAGAATTTTTTAACAAAGTTTCCAATGTTTACAGTGTCAGCGATTTTTGCTAAAACTAATTAGGGTTGCTTTTGTTTGTGACAGGTGGGCGTGAATCGATTGACTCTTAGAGCCCGGCATAAGTCATAAGCACATTTCTGTTATTTTGTTCTAAAAAAATTTTTTTAAGGTTAATATTTAAAGCTGGATTGGCCTATACATTAAAAATGTTTGCAAGATAATGTTCATTTTACTGATATCTCACAGGTAACTTAAATTCCAGTAAATTGCAAATTGTTAAACTCTCAAATTTTAAAATATCTCGAAAACTACCAGAGTTAGAGGTTGTTAACCCTAACAGGCTACAGAAATACAGAGTGTTCTATTTAAGTTAAGCAAGTTAATTAAGTTTTAAGTCGTTAGCGTTATGCGGTAGTATTTAAAACACTCTGTACATCATAACATAATAGTAAATATTGCAAAAGGGATGTTGAAGGTTCTTAGTAAGATGATGTAAAACAAAATTGCTTGTTCTTATTTATCTTGAAGTTATGGCATTTTTTGGAGGGTCTGCAAATCAGGTAAAATCGATTTATCTAAGAAACAGAAGTAAGTAGGTATAGGAACATGTTAACAAACATACATTATTTTTATCCTACAATTCAAAAATAGAAAAAATACCGAGCGTATTATTTAAAATAACCCAACTTTGATATAGTACGTGTTTCTGAGCACCCTGTACAATCGAAAATATTATAAAGTGTGGTTTCAAATAATCTCGATATATGTATGCCTTAAGATTTCTTACATTATTTGTGGTTTTAGTGCTACAGAATAATTCGTTGGTAGTGCCCCACCCTGTACATTAAAAAAATCAATAGAAATTATTGTTAGTTTAAGTAAAGAGATCAATTATTATATTATGTTAATCATTCTTTTATAATCAGACTATTCAGTATTATTCTCCTTCTCAAACTCACAATTATGGTACACATTGTTCTTATCATCGTCCACACATTCCGCATGGGACCATATTCTACATTCGATACTGTATCCATTGTTCATTCGGTCGACTGTTGCTAAAAGTTTCTAAACATGCGAGACTGAAGCATTCGTCATCGTCAGATTTATTTTCCTTGCCTTTAGGTGCCCTTTCCTTTTGTAGATATCAATTTTCTCTTACCTTTATCAGTATCGGTTTGTAGTACCGTTTTCTTGGTTTTATTTCTTTCTTGGTATTCTTGTTCAATTAAGTTTTTTTCGGGCGTGTCCGTCAGTATTGCAGTATTACGTTTTTTACGACTTTTATTTGTTTCAGTTCTCGGACCCGCTTGTGGTAAAGGTCTAAGATCTTTAGGTGTGAATAATTTAAACGGCTGAGTTGCTCGTTGTAGTCTGCTAGGTCCTAGCACTGGTGATTTGAATCTTTGATCAAAAACTGAGATACCTAACAGAGAATCAGTCTTTGCAGAGATCGAGTCCGATAAATTTAACTTTAACTGGAGTATCTGGATTAACTTGAATGGACGACGTTGCATCACAACTGGTCAACAAATCATTTGGTGAAATTTGACTGTTAAGTTGTAATGGTCGGTCAGTCACAGATGATGGCGCGTAATCAGCAGCAGTAAAGATATTTCTATTAAATGGAATTATGCCGGTACATGTAAATCCGGCAATTGCATTTCTATCAGTTACAGAAAGAGGAAATGGTTCTTTGACTATCCCAGGAATGTAATGGATAATCAGCGATCGACCAGGATGATTTCGCATCTAGTTGTCTGTAGCTGTGTTTAACAGTTTCTTGCATGGGCCAGATACTGTTCTATCCAGAGGCTGCAGTTTGTGTGTGCAATAGGGTGGAAACGACAGCAATACTATTCCATTATCTTTACAAAAATTGGATAGATATATGCGATATTTGATTGTCGAGCAGTAACAAGCATTTTTGATCAACTGTGGCTTGACTTGTCTTTTAAAATGTTGTACAAACAGTAAAAATTCTGCATCCTGCATCCATCCACTAGCATTGCCAGCTCCGGCATAACCAACAGGACCCTTAAGTAACAGCAACAGTTACTAATTTTCCACGTTCTGCTGAGCTTACTGCACGTACTTGTTTAGTTCCTTTTGAGCTACAATCTTACTAGGTTTTTGGACAGTGGTCACCCCTGTCTCATCCATATTCCAGATATCTTTTAGCTCAAATTTGTATCTACCCATTCCCTCAGCAAGGTTATCAAAAAATTTGCTCACATTATGTTCGTTGAAACTCGAAGCGCGCGCCAAACTCTAATGCTAGTTTACGTACTTCAGATGGAGATATATACCCAAAATAAACTTTTGAGCACTCGATTAAATAGTCGCGTAGTTTATTTTCCTCGTGAACTGTAAAAACTCAATTGATGCAACAATAGCCCACAACTGCGTTAGTATTTCCTGCTTTTAATTTGGTCATTAATCTGTATAATGTTACATGGCAAACATTCTATTTTTAGCCAAGGCTCTAATTTTTGCACCATCTTTGAAATGCTCTTCAGCCGCTTTTCTATACACTTCTGTGTCGGTAGCTCCTCGTGCGTTGTAGCGGCATTCTATTGGAGTAAAGACATATCGTACATAAAAATTATGCATGTAATTAAACCATTACGGGGACAAAAGTAAGTAACATGTTACTTGTGTACCCATAGGACTATGTTACTTTTGTAATCTTCCTCATTTTTGTTGAAACGTGAAACATAACCTTAAAACGGAACGTGTTAGACAAAACGAATTTAAACAATTTACAATCAGCTTAATCAAAAATAGGTATGCAAACATTCAGATTGCTACCATCCTTTTGCGACTACGTAAACATTAAATAAGAAAACATCGAAAAACTTACTTTTGGTTTATAAAAACACCTAGCATCCTCTCACACAACCTAACAGCGCGTGGCGCACGCGGGAATTAAATGCAAGTGAGGGGGGAGTATTTGTTACTTTCGACCCGCCGTTACTTTTGTACCCGGTCTCCCCTACACGTTTGTATACTTTTATCAAAATTGGTTAAACGTTTTTATCTCGACAAGAAAGGACATTGTACATTTTTTTGATATTTTTAAAAATCAACTGCACTATCTTGTTTTATTTATTTTGAAACCGATAAAACCAAATTTTTGTTTAAATCCAATTATTACATCAAGTACTTAAATTTTTGAATTTTGATAGATCAAAAACTTTTGATAACATTTCAACAGTTTTAGAACCGTGAAAAAAGCCATTGAAAATTGTAAATTTTTTACTTTGAGCGTAACTATTTGACTAACATAAAAGTTTTACTAAAAAAAGTTGTTAATTTTAATGTCCTCTATAACAACTTTAAGCCTGGAACACATATTTTGTGACACCCTGTATACACAGAGTGATTCACAGTCATGATTCATTAGAAGTTTCTGAGAACTGCAAAAATATCGATTCAAAATTTGTATAGCTATTACGGTTCGATCTAAACTATTTTTCTATAATATTTTCAACAATTGTCCCTTATTTCAATGTTCAATGTTTCAGTTCTGTAAAGAAATGATGATTTTAACTAAATAAATACATATAGTTTTTTTTGTTTTCCAAGTCACTCGCATCATTCAGGATCTTTTGTTTCTTTTTCGAGAGCAGCTATGGTGTAAATGGTATTCCGATTTACTTACGTTTCCTCATATCACCTAAAACACGTCACGAATGCAGCAAAATAATAACCGCAATTGAATGGAAATCATAATGATCTAGATCTAGTAAGAAAATCAACGATATGTATAATTTAATTTTCTAGAAGTGCATCTATAAATTTTATTATTCGATCTATAACAACGATAAACAATTTATTTATCATATTGATATCTAGATTATATTTACATTTACCTTGAAAAGTCGCATGCGCATTAGTAAAAATTTTAGAACTGAGTATACCTTACCGTCTCAGTAACATGAGATAAAAACCAGTTGGGAATGCGCAAGCTTGCATTGCCTGGATGAACAAAAAGAACTGCTTATTTAGCTTAAAAATTTTCGAAAATTTGACTGGACTTGTAAAAATTTTTTAAAATTTTTTCGGGAGCCGATTTGACCACTTTGCCGATGAGATAGACAAAAATGATCGAAGCAAAAATGTCTTAGATTTTGATGTTCTATAGGAATCCGAAAGAAAATTTTCAAAAATGTCAACAGGAAAAAAGCTACGGACATCCAGACAGACAGACTTTGTGAATTCATAAGATGAACTTTTGTTCATCGAACACTAGATTTCCAAATAATGCAATTACATTTATTGTAGCCTTTACTTCCTTATTGTATCGGGTGAAATGTACTACAATAAATACATAAATACAAAACTAATGTTTCCGTATATACAAAATTTTTAATTCATAAAACGGAAACCAATACTGTTAATAACGAAATACAGATTATAAAATTTACTCTACAACTTGCAAGCGATGAACAACGATAAGTACAAAATGCTACCCTTGACCTTGATGGTATTTGTACTAATTTGTATTGTAATACCGTTGATGTAATCATTACAGTGAAAAACGAAGTTGCGGGATTTTTTTTCATTAACCAGTGCCCTCCGACAGATAGTAGACAAATTAGAATTTTAGTTATTGCATGAACCATCACAAATATACGGAAATTTTAGTTGACAGTATTTAGACCTACAACTTAAGAAAAATGTACTAATCGCGAATTAGGCGTTTAAGTGGCAAAGCCTATAAATGTAGCTTCAATGTGATATACAGTAAAACCTTTATCTTCGGCCACCTCTTAAAAGCGGTCACCTCTAAAACCGGCCAAGTTTTTCAAGTCAAAAACCAATTATACGGAAATATCCATGTTAATGACCCTCCTAATAGCGACCACGTCTCGATAACGGCCACGGTTACTTATTTGTAAACTTTCTTGGAAAAATACATGTAATTCTACCTCCCATTTCCGGCCATTCTTAAGTAAGATCATTAGTAGATAACAGATTAACGTTGATTAGGCTCATTAACTCACCCCAAAAATCGTATTTTGCGTACATAGTTTGAGTTAGTATGTTCAACAGTGCTGTTTTATTACAATCTCGCTAAAAAGAAAACGTTTGGTTCTTAAAGAGAAAATTGATATAATTGTGGAAAGTGAAAAGTTCAATACCAGTGCTAGAAAGTAGGCTGAAAAATTTTGTGTTGGAAGAACACAAGTTAACGATATTTTAAAAAACAAATGTGATTTAAAAAAGCTATTTGAAGAAGGTTCCAATACAGAGCAGAAAAGAAAATTTCCTAGAACTGAAGGTTTAGAAATTGACCGAGTAGTTTACAATTGGTTTTGTAAAGCTAGGAATAAAATATCCCTATATCTGGACCTTTAATAAAAGAAAGCATTGGAAGTTGCGGAAAATTTAAAAATGACGGATTTTAAAGCTTCAAATGGGTGGCTTGAGAAATTTTGTCAAAGACATAACATAACCTTTAAAACAATTTGCGAGGAGTCAGCTGATATTAACCTGGACACTGTTGAAGCTTGGAAAGCAAAGCTGTCAGTAATATTGAAGGAGTATTCACCCAAAAATGTGTACAATGCTGACGAGACCGGACTTTTTACCTTGCGATGCCAAACAAAACGTTCTCTTTAAAAAACGATAAATGTAGTGGTAAAAAGCTGCAAAACAAAGATTGACAATTTTATTTTGTACAAATATGGAAGGTGATAAGGAAAATCCGTTAATCATTGAAAAAAGTAAACACCCAAGATGATTTAAAGGCTCTCATATCAACAAATTGCCCTTAGAATGGGTATCTAATAAAAAAGCTTAGATGACGGTAGAGATTATGACTTCCCAAAGTGACTCTTGAAAATGTGAACATTATTTTTCTACCCCCAAACACCACATCCCATTGCCAGCCACTGGATCTAGGAATGATCCAAAACTGTAAAATAGTCTACAGGAAGTTTTTCATCAAAAGGCTGCTAACATTCACAAATACGAAACGTCCTTTTGAAGATGCGGAAAAAAGTATCAATTTAACCAGCACTTTAGTTTGGATATCAGTAGCCTGGAGAAACGTTTCGCCTATTACAATTGCTAAATGTTTTGCGAAAGCAGGATTCTCGGAAAAAGTCCTGCAAGAAGATTTCGATGAAGAAGACGAAATTCCACTAGCTCAGCTTTTTCTTGTATTACTAGAAGGTAATCAACGTGTAAGCCTTGAAAATTATGCATCTATTGATTGTGATATTTTGACCGAAAGCCCCAATTTAAGTATTCAAGATATAATCAGTGAATTAGACTATAGTGAAGGCTGTGATTCGAACAATAAAAGTGGTGCAGAAGAATCAAACATTAAAGATATGGGTGAAGTGTGTGAAAAACTAAGAGATGTGCAAAGTTTTCTATTTTCTAATGATAAGAGTGAGCTAGCGGTAGAAGTACTTCAAATTTTATCAAAATGTGAATCTTCTGTTTTACAAACTAAACTTAAAAATGTAAAACAAACCTCAATACAAAAATATTTCACAAAAATGTAATTTAATGGTATGTATATGTATGTAATTAATTATTGTAATAGGTATAACGTGCAATTAGAAAATAGGTACATATTATGTAAATGTATGTATTATGTATTCAATATGTATAACTCTTCCATTATTATATCGTCTAATTATTTAATATTGCATCAGCACATTTATAGTTATTTTTTAATGCAGTATAGTACCCTATAGCGAACCGTATTATGTTCCATACTTAAAAGATTTTAATAAACAACGCATAGAAATAATTTTTTTCCTCCCAATAACGGCCCAGTTTTGCAGCATATTTTAGTGACCGCTATTTACAGGTTTTACTGTATTTAAATATTGGAAATATTCTCTTATTGTCGTAAAATTAAACCTTGAAGAATGATTCAATTTGCGCCTAGTGGGATCAGATTTTCCGAACACTTTGTAATTGAGTTGTGCCTTAATTAGGGTCGTTGTCATTAAAACAAAATAGTTCACCTTATTGTCACAACCTTAAATATTGATTTGGCTAACTAAAATTTTAATATAAAACTTTTAGAATTGTTAATAACTCTAAATACGTGACCCTTATAAAAGTCTATTATAAATAGGCAACCAACTATACTATCAAATCAAGTGTGTATTGCGTTAGGATACAAATAAACAAGAAACATACCTTCAATCTAATACAACTGAATATAGTTTACAAAATCGAAATAATGTTTCACAAGTTATTTACATATTTTACAATACAATTTATATGGTGATTCGACATATCGAAACGCGACAGTTCGTAACCACACAAATGTTAATCTACAAATAGATGAAAAGAATAATGAACAAGGAAATTAGTTTATTGTATTCCTTCAAGAACGAAAAGGAAAAAGGCAATTTAACAAATTAAAATTGTTGGCAGCTGATAAATGTAAATAGATTTTTTATATTTGTGCACTATTTAGTATTATGTTTTTTAGTGGCAGTACAATCTAAATTTGCTAACACTGAAGAATGTGTAATATCAAAGATTATTGGTCCAGCTTTAGCTACCGCTGAAGACCGAAAGGTTGTGGGGAAGGAAAGACAAAAGATCCAATATCTACTATTATAAATTAATGTAGACAATATTATATATTTTGATATATAATACTAATATTTCTTTTTTTGGACTATATAAATTTTTTTTTACACTAATGCGATTTCTGATTGAAATGAAATTAGTCCAATTTTATTTTACAACTTGGCGTAATACTGAACCAACATATTTGGTAATATTGGACCAATATAATTGTTAATGATTTCATTCATATATTGACCCAAGATTGAACTGAATATTAAACCAATATAGAAAAATATTGAACCAAAATTGGCCCAATATTACATAGCTACTTGGGGTATTTCAAATTCAAATTCTAATCGAGTGTGACAGATGTTAACATGGTTACCATTTTCAAAACAAATGTCGAAACAAACTCACAAGTGACGAATAATTTAGCTTTTCTAACTAGTTAAGAAAAGTGGACCATTTTGACACTTACTTTCTTTATGAAAAGTGTCACGTCCGTCACGGAAAAGGATAAGAATACTTAGAAAAACCACTATTAACCGTATCACATTCAACTACACCGCCATTTGATGTCGGAGAAAAACCGACAAGTTGCGGGAACGCCGCAAACCGTTCGTGGAACAATCAGGACTTGCGAATCTGTTCTAAAATTCGTACGTAGCACCGTCCAAATTAATGTTCCGATTGCCGTTCGGTTCGTTGTTCTGTTTGTTACTCGGTTTGTTGCTCAGGTGTGTACGAAGCTTTACAATAAGCATATTAATATGAACTATATCTTATGAAAGGAGAGTTATGTAACTATAATTAACGACTTAACGTTACGTTAGTATATTCCATTTACTATTTACACATATTTTCTTGGAACATTCGATAATTAACTATCGGGATATGATGACCCTATACTTCGCAGGTTGTGCGCAACTGGATACAAGCAAATAACTTGGAGCTGTTACCCTGGCCAGCAAAAAGCCCAGATTTTAACATTATCGAAAATGTTTGGGCTCGAATACTTGCTGTTATCCGAAGACAACAAGGGCCAAATTTTATACCAGTAAACCGTAATGCACTAATTGCAGCCATTGATACCGCATGGGAAACGATTAATATTAATTATATTGATACCTTGATAGCGTCAATGAGCAGACGCCTCCAAGAATGTATCAATAATAATGGAGGTCACACCCATTATTAATTTCTTATATTTATTTATATAGTATTACCTTTATTTAAAAAAAATCAGTGTCGAGCCTTGACTCATACAAATGGTAAGAATAACAGAAATAACAAATGTCAATATGATTTTAGTTTTTCAATCGATCTGTATGAAAAGAATTTACAAAGGATTATTATCCGAATTATACCAAACGTGAAGATTAAACTGCGTTTTTAATTTTTTCTTGAAAATTAGTCAAGATAGGCATGTGAGATACACTCACGAATGTCTCCTTTTTTAAATTTTCTTAGGCTTACAGGGGATAAAACTAACAATTCCCTTAATATTTTTATTAAAATTTATTTGTGTTCGAATTTTAAAACTGTAAAACATGCATTAATTGTTTTTTATTTTTAATTTTTTCTCTAAAGTTGATGGTATTCAAATAAAAAATAAAGTGCGTTGAAATGTTATGTATGTACATCTTCTATGTACTAAGAAGCATTTTTGAGTATTTTGGTTTTTAGTTTTTTCGGTGGCGTTCGTCCGTAATTTATTCTTTGAGCAAAAATGGCAAGCAACTACTTTGACTTAAAACAAAATTAATTTTGAAATTACATTTACTTCTGTGCAGAAAATGTTCTCTTGTTTTTCGCCCAAAGTGTAACTAAGCAGGGTGTAACTTTAAGAAAAAAATTATAGGAAAGACCCTACTTAATTTTCGATGAGGAATCTTCTTCTACATTTTTGGATAAGTTTGGAAACGCCCTGTATAACATAATTTTCAAACATTGTAATCACACTAGAAGAAGCATTAATTTACTAGAAGTTTATACAGGGGTTAGGTAAGTGTCCTGGTGATGGCAGTCAATAAATCGAACAAAAACCATTTTGACAAACCGCTCGCTTTGGCTTTTATTAATTAATCGTTTTTATTGTTGATTGTTAGATTACAATGGTTTCCACAGTTATTTTAATTAATGTAATTTTGACATTTTGGAAATCATAACCAAAATTATGTAAACATTTAAAACTAAATTGTCGGACTTTTAAAAATATCTATTACTATACATAAACGCTTTTGCTACATAATATTATATTAAAAATAATTTTTTGTTTCAGTGCGGACGGAAACTTCGAAGTTACATTAGCAACGAAAGCAACATTGAACTACACAGGTCGAGTCGAATGGAAACCCCTGCCATTTACAAGTCTTCCTGTGAAATTGATGTTAGTATTTTCCATTTGATGAACAAACATGTGTTATGAAGTTTGGTTCTTGGACATATGATGGGTTTCAGGTATATAGCATTTGTATTTGTTTACCTTTTATTTTGCTTCTATGCAATTGTTTTCGTTTCGAAATTAACGACAATTTTAGTGTTTAAGCAATATGTTTTTTGGTGTAAGTCCATGCATTTAAAAAAAAAATTTTTGATTATACAGGGTTATTCACGTTGTACGACACGAAATATTATGGCTATATCCCTGATTTTGAGATTTTTTTTGTGAAATAGATAGGGACCGTTGGAGGTACATTTTAAAATTATATTCATGATATACAGGGTGTTCAAAAAGCATAAAACATATCAAAGTTGTGTTTTTTTAAATGGAACATCCCATTTATTTTTACATTTTCGATTTCACAATTAAAATAAAAGTGACTTTTATAAAGGTTTACCTCATCTAAACCTGAAGGTTTTTAAATATTTCGTATTTTGTGAAAATGTAGTACCAACTTGACACGTTTGAATTTTCGATTTTTATACCTGATTTTGAGACTAAATTTGACCCGAGTTCTACTAACTGAGTAGGTTTGTGTCGTACGTAAAAATTTAATAACGTATACAGGGTGTTCAAAATTTTAAGTTTTAAATGATAATAACTTGTTTATTTCAAATGGAACACCCTGTATTTCATGTCATCAGCAATTGCGGAATTTAATTCTCTATCGGTTACTGGTACACTTCCTATACCTAACTATTCACGTTCTCATAGAAAATGCATGTTTTCGAAGCAACAAACAACAGGTTTAATACAAAACACCCTGTGTATCATGAATATATTTTTAAATGTACCTCCAATAGTCCCTATCTATTCCACAAAAAAAACTAATCTCAAAATCAAAGGATATAGTCATAATCTTCGTGTCGTACAACGTTACATTACCCTGTATATGTTAGAAACTGTAAATACCTAATACTGGGTATTTTAGCAAGTACTTTTCAAACAGAAATGGTATGATCCTTAAGTCAGTTTAAGTAGAAAACACACCATAAACATGGTAAAACTCCCAACACTTACATACACAAATATTCAAAGTTTGATGATCACACTTTTGGCAAAATTATTTGTGATTTAGGTCACATGGAGATACAAAAGCAGCGCTAGCAGACGTGTACCCCAACTACTCTGCCTTTTCTCATACTCGGTCATTTTCAGTCATCTTTGCATGTATTTTTTGCTGTTAAATATCGTTTTATCAAAAATGAGAATATACGTTTTGTTCCTTTCTATTTCAACTTCACAAATTCTTTTTTATTTTTCACAATCAAACGACTACACGAGCACTCAGCCTTGATCGAAT
This sequence comes from Abscondita cerata, assembly GCA_030710515.1. Lineage (NCBI taxonomy): Eukaryota > Metazoa > Arthropoda > Insecta > Coleoptera > Lampyridae > Abscondita > Abscondita cerata. Next base: position 11,089 of record JALBCR010003735.1, on the reverse strand, counting down.
TTAAATCGCAATTTTGCATAAACTAATTGCCCGACAATTGCAAGGTTTTGCTCACACTAAGTACATATAATTACCTCCTATTTCATGAAAGATTTATGCTGCATCTCAAAAAAAGAGGGATCTACAAATTTAAAAAAAAACTCAAGTATTTCCGATTTTTCTCGGAAAGTTATTACCTGACCGAGTCGAATTGGTGCTTATTTTATTCTTATTTTTATCCTATACAACTTTTCTTTTTACACAATTAACCATGGTTACGACCTTAAAATATTTACTAGAATTGATACAATACAGGATTGTAAGAAACTGCAATCCGATCTAGATAAAGTCTCCTACTGGTGCAATATCAACAAACTTAATTTAAATGTACAAAATGCAAAATTGTATCTTATTCCCCGTAAGACGAAGAAAATATAGATTTCAGTTATTCAGCAAATGATGTACCACTAGAGCGAGTTACTCTAATGAAGGATTTGGGCGTATTTTGATACAACCTTTTCATTTTCTTTCCATAGACGTGAAATATCAAAACAAGCATTTAAATTACTAGGTTTTGTTGTACGAAACGGTAGGGAGTTTTCTAACATTTCCTCATTATTAACTCTATATTATTGCCTAGTAAGATCCAAACTTGAATATTGTTCACTAATATGGAATCCTGGATACGTAAAATATATACATATGTTCGAAAACATACAGAGAAGATTTCTCAAATAATATACCATAACCAGCTGATTCTTCTGAATAGATTTAATGTACCGGCCTTCACTGTTAGAAGAAACCGTGTGTCTATAAAATTTCTTTACGGATTACTACATAATAATATAGATTGTAATTACCTGCGAAGTAAACTTAAATTTGTTGTTCCACGCATATCCTCTCGCAAAGTTACCACCTTCCATTGCGATACTTGTAGAACTAATCTTCTCAGTCGGTCACCTATCCACACAATGTGCGTCAATTATAACAAAATTTGCCATACTAGTGACATCCTATTTTGTAAACTAAATTACCTTATATCCGCCATTGAATAAGTTTGTGCTGTAACTCATAATTTAATTTAATTTATGTATTCTACTTTTTACCACTGTAATTGTATTTAATTCAATTATATTTAATGATAATTTTCTCATATTATATATGTATATGTGCTATTATTAAAATTTATTTGTTTATCTTAATTCATGTTACCGTCAGTACTGTTTCTTTTCAACATTGTTCTATTTTGGTCCATACTGTAAGAACAATAAACTTTATTATTATTATTATTATTATTATTATATTTTCCCTCAGCAAAAAAAAAGCTGAGAAAAAGCACGTGTTATTGCATTTAAATGTTAATTAACAATATAATGACAATTCATTTTATACTATTTATAATTACATGACGCAGGCGGTATCCTACTATTATTTTTGTCAAAAAATTACTTATTGTTTGCTCTATTGACTGTGATAAACTCTACAACCAAGTTTTCAGAATTCTATATTAAATGGTTTAGCAGATATTTCTAATAGGCCACTTATCCCTGAAGATCCTGTACTTTATAATGTTTATTTAGATCAATTTTTGAGTTAAAATGTTTGTAACCATAAAATGACTTCAATAACAATAATTAGATTTCACTTCTAGTTTTAAAAAATACTCAGCCGATAATAATTATCACTAAATATTTAATATAAATTCTTTTTGTTAAACATGTCACAAAAGAAAAATTTTTAGACTATTATCGAGAAAAGTTTATTAAAAATTTAATTACAACAGAAAATATGTTAAGGACAGATTTCAGAGAATTCATTTGCGCTTTAGAATACGTTTTTCTTGTTTCTTTAACGTCGGAAGTTTAAACTTTAGTTTTGCCTTTAACGCTATTACTGTAATTAGTACAAAGGGGTGTTCTTTAGATAAAGAGATCTGCGCTTTTTATTAAATTCTTGCATACAATCTATGACTATAACTTTTAAAGGGTAATAGATGTTGTAGTTTAGAAAATTTGATGATTATAAATGAATAATGATTAATGTAAACGGTAAAGAATTTTTTTAATTACGTTTAATTTTCATTACAATTTGATATTCAAGTACTTTCAAGTAGATGCAGACTTAAATTAAGTTCATTGTATCCTACTTTTAAAATATTAAAAATTAATCAAACAAATGCCCAACTTAATTTACATACACTAATTTCTGTAAGAACTAAAGCAGTAATAAAAAATCGCTTAATGATTTAGGATAACTGCCAAACGAGAAATGCAATTTTTCTAATTAATATATTTGCCGTTCCTTTCAAGAAATCACTTCCAATTAAATTACCGCTTGAAATGTATTTATTGCAAACTGTTTGACAAAGATTGAAAAAAACTGGTTTTAGATTTCTGTTCCTTCAAATAATTAATTTCATACTTTTTGTTGATAATTTAAATTAGATTCTGGAAAATTCCGACCTAATTTTAATATGATGATGACAAGGACAATGAAAAATGTGTCGGCGACGCGAGTAACCCAACACCTCGGCTCTGTCACATAGCAAATTTATATCAAAATACTGTCATAAAAATAGTAAAAATAGTTAAATAACAGTAAAGTAGAAATTAGTGGTATAAGACAATTAGTAATAAAGTGTAAAAAAAAAACAATAGTTAATGTAATAGTGAATTTCAAAGCAAAATAATTGTGTTTAAGTGAAAAATAGAATAGACCGAACGTTAAAGTTAGTGCAGATTGCGTATCGTCCGAGCGTCGACCCGGGGCGATAAGCAAGGTCCGGTTATAACAACGCATATGTAAGTTATTCCTCCTAATACATAATTAATATTAGATACAATAAGTACGCGCAAAATAATTCCCGAACAAGTAGAGTAATTACAAACACTAAGAGAAAGAAATAATTAAAGGAGGTAAATACACTAAAAGTGAACATGTGCGAAATGGAGAGAATAGAGCAAATGTTTAATCAAATTAATGAGAATATGAAGCAGATGAACGTTAAGATGGATGCTGTAACAAAAGAAATGAAGCAGATAAAAGAAGAAAATGAAACGTTGAAAAAAAAAATTGAGATTCAGGATGACAAGATAGGAAAACTAGAAAAAGAAATAAGAAAAAAGAATTTAATTGTAAGAGGTATCGAGGACGAAGAACATGAGGATAAGACAGGTATAGAAGAAAAAATAGATTCAGTAATACAAAAGATTGGAATAAACATCAATAAGGAAACAGAAATAGACGAAATAAGAAGAATTGGGAAATACGCTGTGGATAGGAATAGGCCAGTGTTGATAAAATTAACAAAAGAAAGCACACGATTTGAAATATTAAAAACGCAAAAACCTAAAAGGCTAGCGATATATAGATTGAAGAAGACTATCCAAAGCCAATACAAGAGGACAGGAAGGTGCTGATAACGCAAATGAAAGAGGCCAGAGCAAACGGACACAGGGCAATTATAAAATATAATAAGTTAATCATAAACGGCGAAGTATACACGGCCGCAACTTTCAATGAACAAAGAATTACGGGAGATGAAGAAGAATGCGGAAAGACCGGCCAGAAACGAACAGCCATAGATAGATCACCCAACGGGGAAGGTGCAGACGAGCAAACGAGGAAAATAACAAGAACGATAAGAGGAAAAACTATTAACAACAGATTACGGAAAGAACAAGGAACCAGACCAGGCAACGAAAATTGACATGAATAAGGACCAAAGAATGGATAGGGATAACAAAAATAGAAATAAAATTAAAGAAAATAATAAAACCAAAACATTATTCCAAATAAAATTAAGGATAAATTATTCATAGGAACATGGAATGGTAGAGGTTTAAACGAGGTCCGGGCATTAAAACAACTTAACGACAAGTATAAAAATGGCGATTTGACATCATGGCACTACAAGAAACGAATTTTAAAAGGAAACGACATTATGGAACTTGACGAATATGTCCTTTTCAAAAGTGAAGCAGAAAATAATCGGTTGGGTACAGGCTTTTGGCCAGTATATCAACCTGTAATAGGGAATTTTAGTAAACACGAAGAATCATCGGTAAATGCACAACTCCTAATAGATTTTGGAAGGGAAAAGGGATTGATAATTAAAAGCACATATTTTCAACGAAAAGATATATACAAAGGGACTTGGAGATCACCAGACGGGAAACATATTAACCAAATTGACCACATATTAATTGAGAGAGGAAAGTATTATGAATATACGAAGCTATCGAGGCCCAAACATAAGCTCAGACCATTTTGTGGAGGAATGAAAATGAAAATAACTTTACCATTTATAAAGAATAATAAAAGTAAAAAGCCTAACCCAAAAAGAGAGATTTGAAAAAGAAGAGAATAAAAAACAGATATACACAAACCATAAACAAAAATTAGAAGAGTTAAAAGAATCGGAAAGCGTGGAACAGAAGTGGCGAAACATAGAATCAGTAATAAAACAAAGTGCAGAGGTATGTAGCCAGGAAAAGAAGCAGACAAAAAAAGCTTGGTTCGACGAAGAATGTAAAATAGAAATAGAACAAAGAAACAAAGCAAGGAAAACCATGATCGAAAAGGAAACAGAAGATGCAAAGGAAAATTACCACAAAAAATGAAGAAATGTAAGAGCTTTATAAGAGAAAAGAAACGGAAATACCAAGAAGCTTTAATAGCGCAAATTGAAGAAGATTTTAAAAATAAAGAAGTTAGAGCACTGTACGCGGACATACGAAGAGAAAGAAAAGAATATAAGCCGAAGATCAGTTTTTGTAAAAGTAAGGAAGGTAATCTAATAACAAACGAAGATATACTGAAAAGATGGAAACAATATTTCGAAGGAGTATTAAATGGTGATGGCGTTGAAGAAGAGATTAGAGACGGGGAAGAAGAGGACGAGGAACACATGCAGAGGACATTCCAAGCATACAAGAAATCGCCAGCATAATAAAAGATCTGAAACGAAACAAGAGTTTAGGATACGATGGGATTTTAGCGGAATGAATAAAATACGGAGGTGATAAGTTAATAGAAAAAATGCACTCATTAGTGGAAACAATATGGATACAAGAAAAATGCCAGAGCAATGGTTCGAAGCAACACTATGTCCAATTCTAAAAAGGAGATCCATTGAAATGCGAAAACTATAGAGGCATCGCTCTATCAAGAATAGGCTAATTAAAGAAATAAACGGTGTAATAGGTGAATATCAGTGCGGTTTTCAAAGGGAAGAGGGTAGTAGATCAAATATTTGTGCTAAGGGAATTACAGGCAGAAAGTCGTAAACATCAAGTTGAAACTTATGTACTTTTCGTAGACTTTAAACACGCATACGATAGGGTGAAAAGACAAGAGTTATATAGGGCAATGGTAGGTTTGGGAATCCGTCAGAAATTGATAAAGATGGTACAACTAACCCTAAAACACACGCAAGATAGGGTTAAAGTCAACGGAAAAGTATCAGAATGCTTCCAGGTAAAAGACGGACTGCGCCAAGGAGATCCACTGTCATCAATACTGTTTAACATCGTATTGGAGAAGGTAATGAGGGACGCAAACATCAACCGAAATGGTTTGTTATACTATAATAAACATCAATGCCTCGCCTATGCAGATGACATCACAATAGTAACAAGGACAAAAGAGAGCTGAAGGAAACAATAAAAGTTAGAAAATCAGCAAGAAAAGTAGGTTTGAAGATTAACGAAGAGAAAACAAAATTTATGTATTGGTCTGATAAAAATGTGAACAAGGGAATAAGTTAACAGTGACAACCCAAGAAGGAAGGACATACACATTTAAAGACTAAACCTAAGGAACTAGGAAGGAAAAAGTAACAGACAAAAAGAATGGAAAAACATTGTAATAAAGGATGAGCCTGCTAGGCTCTTAATGCTGTAATATATATATATATATATATATATATATATAATTTTAATAATTTTTGTAGATATTTCCGTTTCATTGAGATAAATCGATTTTTTCTTCAAGCGTGCTAAAATATGAATTTTATATACCGCATTGAATATATAGAACGACTACATTATTTTACGGCGTACAATAATATTATTTTACGCTCAATTAGTAACTTAGTTTGCCGGTAGAGGTATTAGCACTTTTTAAGCAGAAACGCCATTTATAATTTAAACTTTAAAAATGTCGCAAATTGAAGGAACTCCACCTAAAATAAAACAAATCGCCGATGCCTTAGTTGAAAATTTGATCCCCAACAAATCGCGCAAAATATATGATTTTGCTTACAATAAATTTTTGAAATGGGCGCAAGAAAATAATATAATCAATTACACAGAAAATGTTGTTAGCGTATTTTTCCCATTTGGCGGAAACTATGAAAAGTTCGTCATTATGGGCACAATATTCCAGCTAAAGTGCCAATTAAATATTAAACATGACATAAACTTAAAAATTACGCAAAATTAATTTCCTTCTTGAAGCGCCAAGCTGATGGGTATCAACCAAAAAAGCAAAAGTTTTCTCAAAAGAACATTTTAATAACTTTTTACAAAATGCGCCAAACAATGAATATTTGGCCATGAAGGTAATTTCAAATATAACTTTTTCAATCGCTAAAGTAGATACTATTTTCTTAGATCGTATTAATATTCGGAGTTAGTGGGGCATGTCGTTGCGACGAACTAGTCAATTTAAGAATACAAGATATCGAAGACCTGGAACGTATAATACTAGTAAAATTCCTAATACTAAAACGAATAAGTCACGGACATTTACCATAGTTGGAGATTTTTATTTAAATTTATGTAGACAATATATGACACTTCGACCTAATGATATCAACATAACAAGATTCTTTTAAAATACCAAATGGTAGATGCCACCGTGTCGTTATGGGGATACCTACATAAAATTTCAGGTATACCAAAACAAGTGGCAACTTTTTAAAACTACCTAATCCAGAGGAATACACTGGTCATACACTGCGACGAACCTCAGCTACATTGTTAGTTGACAATGGTGGAGACATTACCACTCTAAAAGACACGGTGGATGGAAATCTAACAATGTAGCTGAGGGATACATCGAAGACTCCCTTTCAAACAAACGTGAAATTGCCAATAGAATTAGGGTGCGATGAAGGTAACACATCTACCGTAACATCAGGTGATCTTAACAGGCCTAGTACTTCCACCGCAACATCGAGCATATCCCAGTCAAGTGAATATGAAATCCATCACGACTATAATGACGTCAATGTCAGTTCTAAAACAGCAAGTAGTGGATTAAATATTATTAACTCGACATTACAAAATTGTACCTTTAATATTACTATAAATAAGAAATAGGTATTTTTTCCACTATATAGTTACTACAAAAGAATGTTTGTTTTAAGTTTTCATCTGAAATAAGAGTTAATTATTATTATTGTTGTATTGTTAAATAATTATAGCTTTCTTTCTTACTCTACAAATTAATACAAAAATTTTCCTTTACAAACCGTGTTAATACACACAACAAAAATAATGTTGTTTGACAGTCATGTTTGACAGTTGTAAAGTTGAGTTAACGCTGTTGCCTATTCATTCTAAAACCACCTCAATTACTTCAAGAATTTGGTTTTTTACGTTTGAAGAAAAATAGTATATGCTACACGGAGTCGAACGCAAAAAGAAATGCGTTCTACTCCTGTAGCATAATAAATTATTAGGGCTACCATACTCTAGAAAAAGATATAATAACTTCAAAATAAGTAACAACAACTTTGCCTTACTAAGACCCTTCAACATTCTTTTCCAATATTTAAGAGCATTCTGTACCCTTTTGTGGCAAAATTGTTTATATCCCAATTGCTAAAAAACTCTACTATTTTTTGTATAAACACAATGTTAAAAACTAGGTTATGGACACGTTTGAAAAAGTACTTTCAGTTTTACCGTTTCGAGCGCCATTTTATAGGGAGTAATTGCTGTTTCGAAGCGCCAGAATAACACCCTATATGCAATTGAATTATTCTAAAATATTATTTTTCACATTCTACAATGTTTTCTTCAACTTTGGGCGGACGCTTTTTCTTAATTTAAGATCAATTAATAAATTGAGAAGGATTTCAATATTTTACGACAAAATTTGTGAAAACAGCTTTGTCTTCACAACGTAATTATAAAGAAATCAGAATATTTTAGAGAAAAAGGATCTGACCAAAGTTGCGTAACATATCAATTTTTATGATAGAAAAGTCCAAAATTATTTTTATTAAAAACTGTACCCTTGAGAGTGGCGCCCGTGACATAGAAATTTAACATGGAAATTGGACGGTACAGAAGACGCTTAATCATTATGTTACAAAAACTTAAATAACTGGCATTTTTCTAAATCCTTCTACAAATAAATACTAATAAAATTGCTAAAACACATTAAATACTTGTAATAAATTATTAGCTATAGTTACTGCAGTACGATTATTCAATTTACTGATATATCAACAATCAGAACTACTCTACGGCCTTGATACACAAATAACTATTATTTCGCGACCACACTGACATTAGATTTTTATGTAGAATCTAGTCGTATGATGATGATTTTTATCTTATGTGTTTATGAGATCAAAATCAAAAATATGGCGAACGCGTAGTAGTTCGCAATTAGGTGCTCTTACTTGTAAAAGTGCAAAAGCAAAGTAGTAAGGGTATTAAATGCTTAAACCGTGAAAATTACTTTCATGCAAGTTGTGTTAACTTGTATATATATATAATTTTAAAAAATGATGGTAAAGCCGAAGAAAGCGACGAAGTGACCGATTTGGTTTGTGACAGTGATCAGAAAATTAATATTCAAATATTAACTTATATAATTAAGCAAAAAGGATTTATTAATTAAAGAATTAAAAAGTAAAAAATAAATTTACTTGAGGAACATGTTAATTTCTAACAAAACTTTAAACAACACACATAATTCAGGTGGCAAGAAAAATTGAAAATGGACAAACATTTAAGAGCGTCGGTACGGACTATATAAAATATAGGAAACTGTAATTATTCTGGAAAAACTAAAATAGTTAATGCTAGTACAGCGGCAATTCTAATGACTAATAAACTTAAAATCGAGGATTACGTTTTGAAAGATAAAATTTCTAAAAAAAGGATATAATCTCCAAGATAATTCCTGAACAATGTAGCTTTTAAGTGTAGAAAAGTCAAACAATCTTGTGATAGTGTTATCAACCTTATAAAGCACTTGCAAATTAAAACAGGATTCTGAATTAAGTGCAGGTAAACCGATGATGAAAAGAAAGTTTACAACGTAAAACGTAAGTTTAAAAAATACAAACATGTTGTAGTAGAAGTATTAATAATACCAAAGAAAGGAATATCACTGCAGCTCTAAAAATGGTATTCCTGCATGTGTACAAACTTAATCCAAAAACTGAATTAGTTGATTTCACTAAGTATTTGTTAAATGCAAGTTTCGTAGCCAATTGCACATCTCTTCCAGTCTAAAAATCCAGATCACTACTCTTCATTTAGAGTAGAATATGTACGCATCTAATTGCAAATCTGCTAATGGAACCACGGCTTGCTAACAGGAGTTTGCATTAGCAAGTTTTTCACATGAACAGACTCCGTCAAAAGAGAAAGAATAACTGAAAGTCCAGAAGTATGTCAACATTAAGACATTAATTTTGATCCGTATTTAATCTTGCTAATGTTCAAACTTTAAATTCGGACAAAGTCGACAATTTAATAATCGATATTTGTCAATTTCCTAATCTAAACTTTTTATGTTTAACTGAAATTGCTTCAATATCTGAGAATGTTGCTACGGTTAATTGAAGAAAGATAAGTGTTGCCGGCAGCCGAAGAGTAGGGCGTGGGTGAGAAAAAGGATCCACCGCTTCTTCAGAACTGTCTTGAATTAAACCGAGGGCGCCATAGTCCTAATGCGTGGATACAAACCTGCTTCCGAACTAAAGAAACAGACGCAACAATCAACCGTAACAAATTAAAGGAGCAATAAATACAATAAAGAGAGAGAGAGACACAAGTAACCTACAAAACGTTATATTTAATAACACACCATAAAAAAGGAACAGGGCACAATTTAAATATATACCTTTACAATTTAAGTTAATTCTACGAAGCGTATTCGTTCGTATTCCTATATATATTCGTACACAAAAGAAGGAAACAATATATAATTAATAGCAAGTTATTAATTTATGTGGTACGCCACTGGCGTTATATAATCTAAACAAGATGGCGAGGTGACCCCCACCTTCGTACAATACGAAGGTGTATTTAGTGTTCGCAGTTGCAATATTTAGCAAAAAAGTATCGGAGATTTAGGTGTTTCCCCAAAAAGAGCGCTCTTCCGTGGTAGTACACTTCTACTCTAAAGATCCCCCAAGCAATGGTGGGTAAATGAAGCAAGTTCGCGCCTTTACGGTACACATTCGTGTATAGATTGGGCCAATATATGCGCCACAACAAGTTAATTAATTATATTCTAGTGAATTAACAGAAAAAGATTATAAATACGTGAACAAATACGTTTCGAGTTCCAAATATTTAACTGCACTTAAGGTGCCAAGACAAGTTGTACTTATTTAGGTGTTACGCTTGAGACGTTTTCGGTAGCAGTGTGACGTCCCGGAGATGGTTTGTTTTCAGCGTAGTAGTATAACTAGAAAGATCTGACCTTATGTTGTAGATAGAGGTTTACGATGTTGACACACAGGAGGAGATACAGATATGCGGTGTCGGTGCCGGCTGCGGCGACCCCTAATTTCGGTAGGATGTCCCGTACTTCAGCAATTTCTAACAGCGAACCCCAAGTATGCGACACACACGCAGCGACAAGACAAAACAGGTAGAAAGAGATCCCACGATGAATTTAATCAGCCAGGTAATTGGTTTTGTTTAGGTCCAAAAGAACCTTTACAGCCGAGTAATTTTAATCCCGGAGTACTCTAATCCCGGAGTAACTCGCCTTATCTGAAAATTATGCACGGTGTAACGTTGAGGAAGCCATGAAGAATATTTGTCGTACCTGAATGCAATCGAGCGACCATTAGAGCTATTAGTACACGCATCCGTCCTAAGAGCAATACGTAACTGAACGAAGCATACCG
>JALBCR010003734.1:0-84107 GCA_030710515.1 Abscondita cerata | reverse complement strand
GCCGTATATTTGACAAAAGAACGGTCCTGAAAATTAATGTTCTAGAAATGTTTTGCAAGCATCAATACGAACCCCAAACCCATGTTTCATTATAACAGTTAATAACCATTGGAGGAGCCATACAAAACATCATTAAAAAGTCTGAAAACGCTAAATTAACTACTAAAAGATTTGAAGGACTTCTCAATGATTTTGTTGTTGAAAATATGAAGATTACCATGCCATTCCCAATAACGGAGATGCAACCTAAGCATCCAATCAAAAATCCCAAAATGGCGTGCCATAAAGGATTTAAAGGTGGATATTGGTACCAATGAGCGTCTATTAGATGTAACATGTCGGGAGGTACTTTATCTACCACTGTTATATTTGCGGCCCCATAACGGCTTGCCATAACACCTGCTTGGCTTGCCCAAGCAGCAAAGCTGGGCTCACCCAATACCGACATTCTGATATCTTAAAATTATAAAAAGTATTTAGAAAAAAACTTATTATCACTTCTTGTACTCACTTAGTTATTTTTAAGGATTAAAATGAAGTAATTTTAACCAGGAGTTTCAACACATCCGACACGGAAGACGCTCTACTGCAACTCGCTTTTTTTTAGAACAAACTTTTCTTATATAGATTTGCAAATCCCAAAGCTTCTTGAAAACATAATTTAATAATATCGATCGATATCTTAAGAAATTCCCATATTGAGAATATAGAGTAAGATTAAGAAAACGGAGATGTAAGGTTTCTCTTTGAAATCTCATTAGTTTAACATCGAGGACATTTTGTTCTATTGGATTACGTAGGATGGACAATTGCATAAGGCAATGTATGTCATGATGCCTTTAAACGAACAATTTTGAAATAAACTGTAGCAGTTGGGGTTCCACTTCTAAATTTAGTTTCAAAAATAATGTATGCGGTAAAAAATTAAAAATAAACTTAGACTAAAATTGTTTTTAATTAAGTACTACATTTATCTTGTAAAATTATTATTTTGTTTATTAATTGCATTATTTAATATTTTTTAATTTGAAATAAAATGATTGGCATATCTAGAATTTTATGTACGCTACTAAGATGTTCTATCAAGACTTTCGTGCTGGGTTTCTCTTTTGGTCTAGGTGATTCTATTTTTAATTTAACAATTAACAGATTAGCAGATTGTTACTAAGTTTTAAACATGTTTTGAAACAATACCCGTTTATGTGCATTGTGCTGCTGAAATGTGAATACTGTTATAAATACGTCAGGTAAGTAAACTACGGAAGCATGTCTTATCCCTTATTACACGATTTCTCGGCCAAATCATCTCAAGAATTCAGATGTCAACTGGCCACTAAGATCATGGGATTTAACGCCGTGGAATTTATTTCTTTCAGATTTTGTGAAATTTTTGGTTTATGCAAATAAACCAGAAAAAATTCATAACCTCAAGGCTGAGATCCAAACGTATTATTTGTGAGATGCAGCCACATCTTTGAAAAGTCATTGAAAATTTAATGAAAAGAGTACCGAATACGACATCAAGGTCGTGGGGGCTATTTGTCTGATATTTTATTCCATACACAATCGGAATATTTCTTCTTTATAATGCAATATAAATATCATAACTTATTCAAAAAATACTAGTTTTTTTGTAATATTCGCCACGTTCTGACATTTTTTTCCCTCATCACCAACCTGAAAACATCGATACTTTTCGACATATCGAAAGAAAAATGTTCTGACTTTTAAACGATGTTTTTAAACAATGCTTTTTTTTTGTGCAATGTGCTGCTAAAATGTGAATTTTGTTATATTATTATAAATACGTCAAAAGTAGACTTGGATCGGCGTGTATTTTTTAGGAGTAGAACTTACATTCCGATGGGACATAATGAACTTTTTGTTAATCCCTTATCTCAATAAGATGAGGGGGTGTGGAAAAAATTTATTTACCTGACATAATACCAAAAGTGTCTCGATAAGAGTGCACTATTTAAATTTTGTGTAATTTTTTTTCGTCTATGTGGCAATTCTAAAATTACATAAAAGAAGAACGTGTTATCGTTGTAAAAAGTAGTTACAAAAATGGAGAAAGTTATGTTGATACTGCTTGCAAACTTCGCGGAAATTTTCTTGGTAATACGCATGAGATGAGTTGACATAACATCATTAAATTTTACAAATAGTTTGTCCATTGTTCCCCAGAAGCATTGTGCTAAGAACTAAACAATAGCTATATGAGACGTGTCCTAATAGATGTCGCCAGTGTCTAGTTTCTGCATCCATATGTTGATTTAATTTATCAGTAAATTTAGACTTTTTGCAACAAAAGCAAACGACAACGTCTTTGTGTGGAGAATATACAAGCCAATTTCTATCCACGGTTTCACGATTACACAATTGTCTTTAATAGTAATTAATAGAAATTTATTTCCTAAAGAATTTTTGGAAAAATCAAAGGTGTTGTTACCGTATTTTTTCTGATGATTTTCTTTACTATTGCGATTATTAATTTATCGCTTATAGAATTTAGTCAGAAGACGGGGTCTTAAAAGATCTGCTTCGGTAATTCACAAATTGATTGTATTCGTACTCATGGTACCTACATGTACTGAGATTTCTTTAATGCAAATTCCGACATTTAACATTGTAAATTACGTTTTAAAAATGAAGCTTATATGGAAAAACCGACACGTCCATGGTTCATAAGGTTTTTATTTAGAGCCCGACATGTCAGGCTACAAATTAAAAAAAAATTCACAGATGATGGTCATCTACCGTACTTTGGAATATTCGATTAAATATAGCGCTCTCTCTATTTTGACTGCAAGTAAAATAATATGTTTCATTTTTATCAAAGTTTGTCACTTTTAATAGAAGTTTAGATTTTATGAGAACAGTTTTCATATTTTCATTGCTAAAAGCACTCTGAGAGAGGACTACATTATTCACATATCACTTAATAATATAGTATTGTTTTCAAACGCTTGTCAATGATTGAAAAAAGTTATAGTAACAAAATTTGGGATATACTTAGGAGGACTGTTAAGTTTTTAAATGATGTGTAATTTGACATCTCATTATTTACAGGGTGTTCAAAATGTTTAGCTAAATCTGACTAACTTCAACTGCCCAAAAGTCAATTTCTTAAATGGAAACTCCTTGTATCTTGTTGTTCTATGTGATGGAGAATTAGTGGTCTTTCAATCTTCATAAGGGTTCCTTATACCTATCTGTTACCATTTTCCTGCTATAGATGTATTTACATTCGACACACAATATTTATCTATTTTATTAAATAATTTCTGACTAGTAGTCTGTGAAAATTAAAACAATGTGCCTAAGGGAAAAAAAAAAAAAAAAAAAAAAGAAGGGAAAGGGAGAGAAAAAAAAAGGGGGAAAAAAAAAAAAGGAAAAAAAAAGAAGAAGAGGTAGAAATAAGGGAGAAATAATATTTATCAAACTTGTAAACGTCGACGTGACACATTATACACGATATGGAAATCCACCAAGAATATTCGAATGAAGACATACTATATTTATTTTTTATTCATGGAGAATGTTACAAGATTATTGAAAGAACTTGCCGTTTGCTTAACGAGAGATATCTACATTTATGGCCTCTAAATAAAATTACATTGCATAAAATAGAAGCAAATTAATTTAATTATTAATTTAGCAACTGTTCGATATGCCGTCCGTGGTTTTCTAAGCACAATAAAACTACTCTTCTGTTAACTTCAGCTATTGTGGATTTTTGAACCATTTGCACATCTACTTCAGCGAAGGCAGTTCGAACCCGATGTAATAAGTCATCTCTGTTATGGACTGGCCTTGAATAGACTTTAGTCTTGACATACGCCCATAAAAAATCCAGGGGTGTTAGGTCAGGTGATCTGGGAGGCCATAGAGATGGACCATTGCGTCCAAACCAACGATCTTCGAACATATGGGATAATTCTTGATAAACCTCATGGGTTGAATGGGCTGGAGCACCATCCATTTGGTACCAACATGAATTTAGAAGATTTAGGGGTAAATTTTCCAAAAAATTTGAAACCACTCCTCTAAGCATTTCTAAATATTTGCGAGAATTTAAATTTTCATCATACACTTCAAAACAAACACGATTATCCATAATTAAACAAAAAACATTAAAACTAAATGTGTCTTGAAAGTTACCTTCGCGCACCATCCGAGGATTTTGTTCTGCCCAATAATGCTAATTTTTCCTATTAATGATTCCTTCTCTACTAAATTTTGACTCATCGGTCCAAATAATTTTTTTCAAAAAATTTGGGTCTTCCTGCGTTTTCAATAAAATGCTTTCACAAAATGCTACACGACGTATTTTGTCACCTGGGCGGAAAGCTTGTAGTTTTATAATAGAAAAAGCATGCATTTTACGTTGTGCCAAAATTCTCTGTATCGACGAGTAGGACAGTCCCAAATCTTCAGACGCAGCTCTGATCGATGCATGTGGATTTGCATTAAAATATGCCAATACATTTATTTCGTTGTTATCACCGTGGACTACCTTGGGGCGTGTTCTAGTACATTTAATTGCAAATTGTTTAAAATTTGCTTCTATTCTCTTAAACGTAGTTTTATTTACAGATCGCGTGTGGATATCTCTCGTTAAACAGTTTTATTTTATTTAATATATTCCTTAATTCTTGGTGGATTTCCATATCGCGTATAATGTGTCACGTCGACGTTTACAAGTTTGATAAATAAGGCACATTGTTTTAATTTCCACAGGCCACTAGTCAGAAATTATTTAATAAAATAGAGAAATATTGTGTGTCGAATGTAAATACATCGATAGCAGGAAAATGGTAACAGATAAGTATAGGGAACACTTATGAAGATTGAAAGATCACTTAATTCTCCATCACATAGAACAACAAGATATAAGGTGTTCTATTTAAAAAAATTGACTTTTGGGCAGTTGAAGTTAGTCAGATTTAGCCAAACAATTTGAACACTCTGTAAATAATGAGATATGTCAAATTACACATCATTTAAAAACTTAACAGTCCTCCTAAGTATAGCCCAAATTTTGTTACTATAACTTTATATAATAAAATTTTTTAAAACAATACTACAAAACCAATTTTTCTCAAAAAAATAAGAATATCTCAAAAACTAATTTTTCATATAGGTTGTGCTACATGAAAGTAACTCAGATTTTAGCGTAGAATCCAAATATTCAAAAAAAATATATCATTCCATTTAAAATAAGAAAGTTGGTAGCCACTTCCGGTGTAACTTCAACGGGAAGTCCATAAGCTTCTATGAACGGGTTAGCTGAATCACCCTGTATAGATTACCGATTGCAGTTACTAATTGCGTTCGTGCTCACGCTTTAACATGACAGTACGCTTTTGGTTCTTTATTTTTGTTCAATATTTTTGTGAGAATTAGCCTACATGACAAGGCTTAAAATTTACACTTGATTGTTGCTCTCAAAAATTTGCCGCTCCGTGCAAATGCACAGGTTGCAAGGTCGGTAGCGTCGGCGCCATGACGCTATTACTATACAAACTTATTTTTTTCGTTTGCACTATTATTTCCCACTTGTTCCTTTTTGTTCAGGACAATTTCCCCGGACTAAAATTTCTATTCTAAGCAGAATTTGATACGGTATTTTGATATTAACATTTAAAATTCTAAACGTTACATTAATAATCTTTTCAATTATTAATTAATTAATAAAATTTAAAATACGGATCACTTTGTATATCAATGTTATGCCCATTAATATTTCAGTTGGCAACACAGGGTCAATAGTTTCCGTTTCGTTCGTTCAGTTACGCCGTTCTCGTTTACATTCGTAAAGCTACTAACGCCAAACTTCCATTTTGTATTCTGTTTAACTTTTAAAGCATTCTTTGTATCGGCGGTTAAATAAAACACGATTTGTACAAAAAGTAAGTAACCTTTACGTTCTTTATTTGATGTATGATGATAATTATATATGGTTTTCGTATTTTCAATAGCACAACTCGATTAATCATCAACCCACGCCTATCGCGGAAACCACGCTTTATCGCTTGCATCTAATTTTTTCGTTTTTCAGAACAATGGCCGATGAATCTGAACAAAATCAAAGCCCCGATAATGCTTCTCCACCGAAACCGAGCGGTCCTATGATGGGCCGCGGGGGTAATAGAGGAACTTCATTTGGTGGACGAGGCGGACCCGGACTTCGGGGCCCCATGGGGGGTCGCGGTGGTCCCAGAGGCGGTAGAGGAATGGGCATGATGAGGGGAAGGTAATACTATTCTATACATTTTTGTCGATTATTATTTTATTGGCCCCTATTATACATAAGTTTTAAATTTAGGATAAATTGATTTCCAATGTTTTTTAAATGCAAATTATATGTTAACTTAGTACTCAGTTTAAAGCTCCTTGATTTAATTCACAGAATAATCTTATTAAAGTGCATATATCTGTGCTTCTGTCTTAGATTAACTGAGCCAGCGTCCTCGTTAACCTACTACACTCGCACAATGTTTGCTACTCTTGGAACGTATTATGAAAATTATTATCACATTGTAGCAACTGCAGTTGATGGTTTCATATACCAAATCCAAATGGGTTTGCTTCTTTCGTTTCTATGAATCAATTTTTTAAATGAAACAAATTTTATGAGATTCTCTAAAAGTAATGTTCATAATTGTTATATTATCATTTGTTATGAAAACAAGTGAGGGGAATAACATAAGCAAGGGTCTTACAAATATTAATTGTTTACTTGTACAAGAGTTTTAGGAATGTTGTTACTTATACATGCCTTCTAAACTTTTAGCAGTTCTATCTGATGTTTAATTTATGCCGAAATAATTACTAATAATACCATTGAGTAAGTCCAAGTGAAAACTTGAAATTTGGACCTCACGAGTTGCCACTTGTGATCGATATTGCATAAATAATAGTTTAGTTGAACACTATAAACTAAACTAAACAGCGTAGCACCTCGGTTTTAAAAAAAAAAACGCATTATTGCACCGTAATCGCTGCTCAAATTCGCTATTTTGAAAAACTTGGTCCCCAATTTATTCAGCGTAGTTAACATATTGAGCTGGGGTTTTCACTATTATGATCTATGATGAGTTCCCCAGAGGGCTTCTTCGACTTTGACCTAGGTCATAAGGTGACATTCTGGGCAATGGAAACACAGGGTAACCTTGGTCACATCAACTGGATTAAAGAGTCGTGAATATTCCGTATGGTGTTTTTGGTTAAGTTTTTTAACACCGATGAGCTTTCTTGATTGACTGTGTGCCTTGATATTGAAGGGATTGGTACACTTACACTTTTCCATTGTAATTGCTGTAGTTGAGAACAACTTACCAAAACTAACAAAAACAACAATGCCAAATAATAGTAGTATTAATAACAGGGGGGGATAATTGTTTGCGTACCGTCTAGCCGAACTGGGGAAAATAACAATGAAACAATATGTCACTTGACAACTAAATTTCGACCTAGTGGATTTCAGCTTGACTCTACAAGGGATGCAGGCATTTCAATACTTCCTCAAAAAAGTAAATAATTTAGCTTATCTATGAATACATTCAATATGATTCAGAAATAAAATTAAGGGTAAAAGCCTATCTTGGGTCCCACCACTGGTTTAATTTTTTTTTAGGATTATCTGATCCCTTAACGGCTTGCTCCAAAAAACAGAACGCGTATTTAAAACTGCGATAGAAGCATATGAAAATGTAATATTTGATTAGCATAATTACATTAGAACGTGCAGCAATCGCTCTCGATAGAGCTTCGTAGTATCCGATATTTACAGATTATAAATTTATCGATACTCACGGATATTTAAGAACTATAATAAATTGTATTTTAACTCTGACCCAACTTCTCTATACTCCACGTTATTTTTATTAGAAAGGTATCTAAAGTTTGAAATGTTTACAAACATAAAATTAGAAGGTAGTGCCGTGATATTGAATGTGTTCTTACGAACTTTTCTCTTATTTTTAATATGTAATCTATTAACGTTTATTAGCTGAAGTTATAAAAGACATGAAAAACTTTGCAAATGCCGAAGTCATAGCTACAACTTTCTAAAAACTTTATGATCGCTCGCTATAATGTCACTCTAAATTCGATGTCATAAACGTCTAAATTTGTTTTTTTTTATTTTTTAGAGAACTGTTTTTTGAAACTTTGCGAATTTAGGCAAAATGTTATAATACATATATTACGGCTACTTATTTGGAATAGAGCATTTTTTGAAGTTAATTTCTAAATTTTGTCAACATTTTGAACATTTTTGATTTTCTCGAAAACGGTTAGTTCTAGCGAAATGCGTTATTTGTTGCTCTCTCTGAAAATAGTGAGTAGTTTTTGACATTTTGCACACCATTTTTTTTTTTATAGAGACAACACTTCTGCCTCTCCCCCAACGCCGTTCCTATTACGAATATGGGGAGAAATGCTCTATCCCAGATTATTAGAAGTAATCTATTTTAACATTTTGCCAAAATTCTTTAAAAAGAAAAAACTCAATTTTGACACTGCACAGTCTTTCGCGTTTATAGTGGCGCGGTTAAGAGCAGGTACATGTATTAGTTGTTCCCCTTCAATTGCATACATATAAACAAAATAAAATGGGATAGATTTTGTTATTGTATACGTAGAGACTGTACATATATCAAAAACGAGGCATCTTCAGACACATGTTATACAGTGTGATTTATAACTATTGGGACATGGCTAAGGGCGGGTTATTTAGACCAAAATGTAACCATACGACACAATATGTCTTAATAAAATATTGCTGTGGAAAAAGATACAAGGCGTTAAATAAAAAAATTTTTTTCTTCATTTTTTGTTAATAATTTCACTGTAAATTTATCAGTTCTTATCAAAATCTACAGAAAGGCATAATTATCTGACAGTCCAAAACGTACCCTTAATAAATGAAGTAATATTTGAAATCCTCTTCTGACACTACGAATTGTTCAACTGCATTTTTCTCGGAAACAGATGAAATTATCATATTTAAACAGGAGTACCAATATTGTGTAGAAATGATGTTTACATCATATTCTCTAATCATAATCACTAAAAAGTTTTCTCAAAAAAAAGTTACCAGTCGATTTCATCATCAGGAATCATTCACGTGGCCCCCCTACAACAAATTGTAAAATAGTACATAAAATAATGTTCTTGGTCTACAGTTATGTCTCTCTGCCGATTTTGATAAGAATTGATAAATTTACAATGAAATTATTAACAAAAAATGAAAAAAAAATTTTTAATTTAACGCTCTGTATCTTTTTCCACAGCAATATTTTATTAAGGAATATTGGGTCCGATTGTCATATTTTAACCTAAATAACCCGCCCTTAGCCTCTGCCCAATAGTTATGAATCACCCTGTATATACTTTTCATCATGATTTCATGTCAGAAACACGCACTGGAAATTATGACATCGAATTTAGAGGCACCCTGTATATGTTATACAAAAAAATCCAAGATTTACGGGAAGATTGGTTGAGAATGTACGAGTTTTTAACACACCGCTTTCTGTGTACATGGACCTGACAACACTGTGATTAAGATATAACATTGACTAATTACATTTAAATATATGTATTTTCTGACCGCTTTTATTTTCGACCGCTACAAGGTAGCGCCATCTATCAATATTTTCTTAATTACATTGCGGTATCGGAAATAGGCAGATCGACATTGATATTTTTAGTAATAAATGTGCTACCAACATAACTTTGTTTCAATTGATATTTATTATTCTAATAATTTATAATTTATTTTTACAAAAAGAACGTGGTCACCTAAAAAAGTTGTGTGAACCGCGACTGTAATAGTATATTAAAGAACTAGTTTCAGAAGACTTATTTTATAAAACGAGTACGATGTACGACTTGCTAAAATGTCTTCTAAAACGAATTCTTTATACTATTTTGGGCTTTTTAATTGATTTTAAAATAAAATTTCGCAGTTTTGAAATTTAGAGAATTTTGAAGTCTGCATGTTAGAGTGGCAATATTTTCAATTGTTTAAATTTTGGGTTAAATACTAAAATTTAATTAAGTACATATACATACGTTTAATTTAAAAAAAAAAACGAGTGAAAATAAAAATATCACCAGCACTCCTCCCCGAATTCGAGGGATCATCCAAGGCACGATCGGAAATTTAATCCGGTAGCTGTATACGGGCCATTGCTTTAGTTTAGACAATCCAGCATTACTCATTTAGTAAACTGTGGAAGCGACTTATTAACCAACCATGGAGGATAGAAGTGATACTTTATTTGGTGTAAATATAAGTGCTCAAGATTCGGCAAACATGACAATTAATATTTTCATTAAATTTTGGTTTAAATGCTAGTTTAAGTTTAATTAGAACATTTATCATACGTTTAATTTTAAAAAAATGGGTGGAAATAAAACTAAGTAGATAAATAAATCTACTGAACATGAATTATGATTTAAATTAACACACACCGAACGTCGAACGTAACGACAGCTTTGACGTTTAATATGAAATCAGTGTTACCACCGTTCGGAATAAAAATTGTTCTGTTTCTATAAAAGAACTCATTTGAGTGCTTTTATAGCTGTGTAAGCGACCCAAAATAGAAAAAATCTGTAAGCGGCCCAAAATAGGACAAATGTTCTTTTATAGAAAATTGAGTTCTTTTATAGAAATAGAACAATTTTTATTTCGAACGGTGGTAACACTGATTTCATATTAAACGTCAAAGCTGTCGTTACGTTCGACGTGCGTTAATTTAAATCGTAATTAATGTTCAGTAGATTTATTTATCTACTTATTTTTATTTCCTCCCATTTTTTTTTAATTAAACGTATGATAAATGTTCTAGCATTTGAACCAAAATTTAATGAAAATATTGCCACTCTAGCAATTATACTTCAAAATTCCCTAAATTTAAAAACTCACGAAATTTTATTTTAAAATCAATCTGAAAACCCCAAAATAGAAAAAATAATATAAAGAATTCGTTTCAGAAGACATTTTAGCAACTCGTACTTTACTAAACTGTACTCGTCTTATAAAATGCGTCTTCTGAAACTAGTTCTTTAATATACTATTTCGGCCTTTCCTGACATGCTGGCCTCGGCCATCGAAAATCAGAATGGCCGAAAAAAACATACTTTACCGCCTTTGTTAGTAAAACTTTTATGTTAGACAAACAATTACGCTAAAATGGCGCCTGAAAGTCAAAAATTAAAAATTTTCAATGGCCCATTGCGAGATTCTAAAACTATTAAAATGTTATGAAACGTATTTTATGGTATGTTTTTAACCATGCCCGATTCATATTTCGTATTCAATCGACTGTCGATGACAGTCTGATGAAGAAACTGAATTAAAAAGTTAGCGAAACGTAGCTGTAAATTGAAACCTATCATACTTGTTTCATTTCTATACCCAATCTCCAGTCAAGAATGGTTTATCTACAATAAAAATTTAATTAATTTTTAAATTTTTGTTGTATACAAATTTTATTTCTAAATTCATTAAAAATCTATTCGACAGTTATGTTTTAGATATTTTAAAGTACACGTTCGTAAATTTTCATAAAAAAAAACTGGTTAACAGATTTTGAGGAATTTTTAGCCCTACTTTGTTTATTAATATTTTTCAAAATGTGCAACAGCACGCTACTGTCGAACCGGAAACTGACACCTGCCTTATGTAACGACCATTTCGGTTTCACAATTACCTTGGATATGTTCCTTCCTGACACTATACAGTGTGTCCCAATCTGAGTAGTATTGTACGGATATCTTTGTTATTAATAAAGATAGTTCGGTTAAATGGGCAATGTGGTACAGGTTTTCATGCCGATTGAGATGCCGCTGACTAGGATCACATTCCGATCCGTTCCGAAGATATCCGGAAAAAACCGAAAAATGTCATTTTTGAAAATATCAATTATTTCACTTATTAGGACAGATACTAAAAAGTTCTTACAAAACTTTCTTCACTAATGAAATCAAACTAATCTATTTTCAAGCATGGTTTTGGAGATACTCTTATTTTAAATGGGTACTATATTGGATTTTTTCATAAATAACTTCTACTCTTTTTCTGCATTTAATTATATGTCACATGATGTTTGAAATAAGAGATCTTGACAAGCCCGTTATTATATTTTATTATCTTGTAAACCATGGAAACATATGAACTTCGATGATTGTTTATGGATTTTTTAAAATTGAACATAGCGATGTGATCATGCATTTTAATGTGCAGGTCGTGTATGTCAATAAATGTGAACAAATCAATACAGATTTCCACAAATTCTGTTTTTACGCGACGAATTTGCAGCATGTACACCAAGGAAGAAAAAATAGAAACTGATTATTCGTTTATAGCAAACGTCAAAATAGAACAGATTTCCTTAAAAAGTTTAATGCATTTCATTGTTGACATAAATCCGGCATCGCCTGTTCATTGAAATATTATCCCTATGTTCAATTTTAAAAGGTTAAAATAGTTACATGTATTTCCTATGTTCAATCGTAAAAAAACCTCACTGTATGTTCTAAGTATTCAAAGATTATTCTGTAATTTTTTACAAAATCATCTAGCGACCAGGACGTCGGGTTGCTGCTGATTGATTACCGACGCGTTACAAACTGGTTGCCAACTAATTTCGCCGTGTGCGAATGTTCATTGAAAACGTTGAAACGCATGGGTGGCAAAGTTTCTGAACATTCGCACACTGTGTAATTAGTGTGACCAGTTTGTAACGCGTTTGTTTATAGTCACCTAATGTGCGGAGGGCCATACCTATAGCGTTAATAACATGTATCTTTAATAATATAATGCCACACCTGACAACTTTTCAACTACTCAATTTATGAGTAAACTTATTTATAGAGGGGGTATGGGCGGACCACCAGGAGGACGTGGAATGATGAGAGGACGCGGGGGTTTTAGAGGAGGCCCTCGTGGAGCTCCTAGGGGTGTACCTCGTGGCGGTATGGGTAGATTTCAACTAGGTATGTAAATGTCTTAGATTATGCGGTTAAATATTCAAGTCTCTTGTACAACAAAGGTGGGACGGGAGACACCGCGGATTCTAATCAACAGCAAGACAACAATGATCAAAGCGGCGGTGGAGGAATGCGGGGAGGTTTTAGAGGCGGACGGCCTGGAGGCGGCATGGGACGGGGTGGTGGTGGTCCTATGGGAGGGCGTGGAATGAGGGGAAATCGCGGCAATGATAGGGGTGGTCGCCCTAGTGATAGAGGAATGCGGTTTGGCGACAGAGGCGGACGCGGAGGTGGTATGGATAGAGGTAGTCCTCGGGGTGGATTTGGAAGGTTTGGAAGTGGTCAAAGTATAGACAAAAGACCAGGCGGCCCGCCATCTTTAGGACAAGGTCCTCTTGGAGCAAAGAGACCTCGATTTGACAATGGCTCCAACGGTTTTGGACAAAATGAGTAAGTTTAATTTCGAAACTTGATTACTTTAATTGACATAATTGTTGTGTAGACGATCTCAATCATTCGGAAATGGTGGTTCCGGATATGGTCAAACCTCATCATTCGGTCAATATAGTCAGTCTAATTACGGTGGTTCTGGCGGAACCGGCGGTGGATTTTCAAGTTTTGGTAGCAGTAATCAATACGATAGTTCAGGTTATGGTGGTGGTGGTGGCGGTGGCGGATACCAGTCTGGTAATGACAGAATGTCCTATGGACAATCTGGTGGGTACAGCAGCTCCGGAGGTGGTGGGAACGATGGATATTCCAGTTCCTACGGAAGCGGCGGATTAAGTTCCGGCACACAGGGTTATAGCGGAGGTGGTGGATACAGTAGCGGAGGTTACGGAAATCAATCTTCAGGAGGTTATGACAATAGAGGCGGATATGAGTCGGGAGGATTTGGTAAGTACTTAGTCGTTTTGTTTACAAAAAAATAAACAATACTAGTTTTTCACTAATTTAACATACCGTATACATTTTCAGATTCTCAAGGTGGTTACGGTGGTGGTCCAGGAGGGTACGGAAAAGATTTTGGTAAGTCGAGACCCAGACGTTAATATCTTCTTTGAAATGCCACCGCCTTTAGTTTAATTTATATTCGATTTAATGAACAAAAGTACCATAGGGACGTGCACAAAATTTGTGTTTGTTTTTTTAAATTGTGAAATAATAGTAATGATTTACATGTTATTGTAATAATTGAGACTGTCTTTGTCTTCATTAATGTTTATAACCGACAACAGCGACGGTTAACACCGTACAATTTTGGACTATGATGCTTAATTGCTGACAAACTTGTGAAAGTGTTGTGTGCGATAAAAACGTTTTTCGTGTCAGTCTCGACGTAATTAATCCTTGAAACTGTATTTTTATTAGAAGACTTGTATGCGAATCAGCATGAACATTTTTTAAATGTAGAAATTATTCATAAAATTTGTAAATTACTACTTTTATAAAGCACATGAAGTGATTCCATTTATATACGAGGAATAAATTATTTTTAAGGTGCAATCCATCTACGATTATTAATTTTCTTTAACGAATTAGAAAAAAAAACTAATTTTTATTTACATACATAAGAGGAACGCAATGTTTATTTGACACTATTCATATTTGTAGTAGTTAGTAGTATTTTATATGTTGAAGAGTGTTTGTCAGCAATCGAAAATTATAAGTATTAAATAAATATAACTGATAGTGTAGTAATGTTATAGTTTTTATGATACACAAATCAAAAAATTAAACGACGCTTGTGTAAAATTCATACCGAATAGAAACATTACGAAAACATTAACGATTTTTGCGATTCTAATTTTAAATCATTCAAGAGACTTGATACCGTACGTTTTAATTTAAGTTAAAATTGGCAGAAGAAAAGAAAAAGAAAAAATTAGAAATCGTAGATAATCGAACAGTATTAAATAGATTAAACACAAATTTTGTTTGATAAGTTGTTGTGATTAGGATCAGAAATAAAACGAGTTCCGATCGTTTTAGTAAATTTTGATGGAGAAATTGTATGTACTTTGTCAATGATAAATACCGCATTAGGAAAACAAATAAATTAGTTATAGTCTAGTTATTTGAAATTTGATCCAGGTATGATATTGTGAAGTTGAGTAACACAACATCCCAGAACTTTTTATTTTCCTTTTTGAACACTCATTTTCCTTGCAAATTTTCTTTAATATCCTTCTGTGAAATAAACAACGAAGTTCGTAACTTATATAACACGATAAGTTATTATTAAGCATAGTATTCACCAAGATAGAGAACCGATTTTTTATCTGTTAACCTCCCTAGATGCAAATTTTTTTTCACTACTAACACTTTGGTTTTAAATAATCGCTTCAATAATAAAAAGTAGTAATTGAATCAGGCACAAACTCTCCAAATTGGATGATTCAAATGCACGCCTACTGAAATTTGGTTGCTGTAAAAGTGTAAGATTTAAAAAAGTGTAGATGAAAATTTCGTTGTTTTCATTATTAACCGAAGCTGATCGTGAAAAATTATTCACCAGTAGGAGGAAAATCGGCTGCACGATTCCAAAATAAGTCACTTTAGTAGTCAATAAAAAATTATATACGATGACATTAAGTTTCAATAATGCGTTCGGCATTATGAAAAGTAAATATATATTTAAAATACACTGCCAATCAACTGCAATAATACTTTATCGCAAAGTAAGTAACATAAGTAATTTTAATATTAACATCTAGAAATATTTCTTAGTAGGGAACACATGTAGCCCGATTGTGTTTAATTTGCATGCTAATACGATCTTAAACTGTATAAACGTAAAAATAACACAAATTTAATAATAATAACACACACTTTTAATCGCTCCACAAATTTCTTGATGCCAAATGCAACTGTTCGACGTTTTTTTGCTTTTCTTAGCTTTTCTTGATTTTATACATAATCCATTAGTTGTTGGGAATTTAACATTTAAAGTATTTTTTTCAGTTTTTTTATGTTTTATTACTACCCATCAAGTAGTTGTCGCACTAAGGAAGAATTTAAAATTTCTTTTCGATTAGTAATGGTATTAAGTAATACAAAAGGAAATTTTAACAGGGGTGTGTATATGAAATGACAGTGCAATAAAACATTGAAGAGATTTTTGTTTTTTTTTAATTTGTTCGATTTGAGAAACTGTCATTTTGTCAAAAAAAAAAGTGAACTTCGCCAAGAATTGCGGTGCTCTTAAACAAATGTTAAACAACAACTTAGCATCAATACATACTATTAAGCGGTATAAGGGTGCATGATTATGTAAAATAAGATTGTTCTTAAAAAAGAAGGCGCACCACTGACGGAAAAGGTCGTCAGCCTGCGGTTACAACCTTTCCGCAACAACGTATAGGTCAGATGGGGAATAGGGTTTTGCACCCTTACAAAATATATCGACTTCACCTATTTTTTATACTTACAGGAAGTATTTATATCAGATTGGCTGATCAGAGAAATAAGTTTATTAACCACCTTTAAATTGCACAAAATCAACATAATAATTGAAGGTAAATATAAAATCAAAAATTATATGTAATTTGGTAGGTTACCTTATAAATTTTATTGATTAACAAATTATTTTGTGCATCTAATGTACATTGATTTGATAATTTTTATTAATCCATTTGCAGTTTTATTGTAAAAAGACAGAGCGAACGACTATTTGAAGAATTTCGATTCAAGACTTTCTATTAATCAGATTCACCTATAAATCTATGGACCACATTCATTTTTAAGGGTTGCAGTGAAATCATTTAACCTTAAAGTTTGTTTTACAATGTAGGAAATATTGTGATAATCAGCCTCGTGATATTTCAAGTAAAAGTTGTATAACGTTTACGTAGTTACCAATGAATATAAGGTAACTGTAGCTTTTATTTGATACATTACAAGCCTGAATACGATAATAAAATAAAACATATTTTGTTTTATAAGTCAAAATATGAACTATTTGTATTTGTTCTCTAATTAGAATTTAATGAGTCCAATTAAATTTAGACTACTATAAAATGAGTAGCTCTTTAAAAGGGTATCATTAACTAAGTACGAAGATGAGAACATTTTTAGAAGACCCAGGTTGTCTTTCTCACAATATTTAAAAGAAATCGATGAATCACAATTATAACCGCAAAGCGATGCTATTAGCTTTTGCAAATGTTTGGATATATATTAGGTAAAGTATTTTCCCAATTTATTAATTTATTTTTTTAACAATATTATTTTATTATCTAAGTAAATGCAACATTATTAACAAGTGAATATAATTTTGATATTTTTTTTATAAATTGAATATACTTTGTGTTTTAAGAATAATAAACACAATACGAATTTTAATGTTGCACTTTAAATAAGTTTAATATAAAAGGAATGCCATAAAATCTAAATATTAATACGATACATTTAATTAACAACTACACTTGATGTAGGAATTTTTCTTTCTTATAGAAGGGCCAAATTTAAATACTTATCTTGACGAAACACAGGGGCCCTTCTATATGAATAAATTTAGTAATTGTTAAATGTGAATATGATTGATGTACGAGGAATGTATTTCTTAAGAAAATAGAAAATTAATTTTTTGTTGGATATTATTTTTAATGTTTTGATTTTAAACTGGTTTTACTCGGAGCTAATTGCATGTTTTCTTCATAGGGTGAAGTTGCACGGATTAAAATTTATTGTTCGAAGAAAATATCAAAGTCTCGTTGCACTAAGACACGAAGAGAATTAGATTGAATATAAATGGATGTGTAAGTATTCTAATTTCTATATTTTTCAGCTGTATTTGATATTCTTGTAATAAATTTATTTTGTGAAATGTTTGTTGTTTTTTGTTATATAATTGTGTTCCTTAACAATTTAGAGATGGGATAGACGCTTCCCAGTTGTCAAATTGGTAGTCAACGTTTCATTTTCTTAACAAATACTTATATATATTAGCACAAGAAGTCAAAAGTATTGTCGAATATTTTTGAGTTACTGTCTCGAATGTTTCTTGCGGTTGCGAATACGACTAGTTGAATGATTGGTATTCGTAACCGCAAGAAACATGAGTGACAGTAACTCAAAATAGTCGACTATGCTTTGACTTCGAGTGGTATTCAGAACTATTCCATGAACCAACTCTGTTTTACTCAAATAGCCCAAAAGAGGTTTAAATAAACGTTACACAATGTTGAGATGATATGTAGTAGTATGTTTTGCATCTTTTTTATGTTTAATACATAGATAAATTTTGCTTTTTTTAAAAATATTCAATACAATTTCCACTAATCGAAATATCCGGTGGAATTCTTTGAAACCATGGTAATAAATGTGTAAAGTTGGATTTTATTGGTCTATTTTTTACAAATCAAAGATGAATGGAATGGACAAAAGAATCTGCAATATTTACGCTAACACAATTGAGAGTTTTGCTGTATTTCTTAAATTTATTAAATCTGCGCCTTGATTAATATTCTTATTCTAATAACGGATGAAACATTGACATTCATCATTAGTATTTGACACATCGCTAACCCAGAGGTGTCAATTCCGACATCGAATCTTAAAATGAAAATATTACTCATGGTAAGATTAAGAAGTATTCTAATCCCAGAATGTAAAGCAAAGTAAGTGACATGCACACAGAACACAAAATTACGGTGTTATGCAAACGACAATTTGTAAGGGACGTCTCTCGCGCAGAAACCGTCACGTGACTCTTATAGTGGCTTGTTTGCAATTAAATCAAGTATTTTTTAAGCTAATCAAAAATGTGTGACAACGAAAGACTTGAGCGTTATAATTTTTATTAATATTCGCAACCTCAAAAATTAACCTTTTCGACGGCTAAAACACTTAAATATCTTATTGTAGCTTATTCGCTATTAATAAATTGTTTTCTACGATAATGCAATGTAGAAAGACTAGTTATTATTAATTAGTAGTGATAATATTTGTTGCTGTTTTAACGATTTTTTCCTTTTATTTTGTTCCCATTCTTTCGCAATTTTATTAATTTTTCCAATATATAAAGTAAGTGTCGACTGAATTAAATAAATTTTAGTCAGTTTTTTTTGCAATATTGTAATGATTTTAATTAACGAGTTCTATATATTTACGGTCTTTCGTAAAGTTTTTTTTAAAGTTTTTTTTTTTTAAAGGTTTATTAGTACAATATACGTCAACTTCCTGCGTATTTTGTTGCTTAGGTCAATAATAACGAGTAGTATTTAGTTGACGATGTAACTGGTCCGCTGTAAATTCTCGCGAAGATGAAATCTTTTCAGATTTAAATCTAATTTAACGCTAACTTCAACTACGTTAACCTCTGGGTTGATCTTCGGATCAAAGTTACTAGTCCAGAAATTTACCCTCAAATGAAAAACCGGGTCTAAAACCAAAACTTGAAAATGTCACACATTCTCGTAAAATTGCAAGAACGCCAGACACGCTTTCCTTTAGCTTATCTCAAGACTAGTTGCTCTGGAGTCGAATATTTGATATGATTTCTAGAAACAACTGCGATTAATGATTAAAACTACAAACTTAAAATTATTTCAATAAATTTATCTCAGTCAGTTTTATTTTCTTTTTTGAATTCAAATTTTTAATTTCTTAGTGACATATCTTTACGTCACTATTTATTTAAATTTATCACAACTTTTATTTTGAAAGATTGCACCAACTGTAAGTTGGTACTTAAGTTGGGCATCCTGTTTGCTTACTTTCAAATTGTGTAATGGCGGCTCTTGGTTAATTTTTTTTGAGAGTATTTAAATTTAATAATTTATAATTTTCTTGGTGGTATCTTAACTCAAGTGGTTTTCGCAGTGTGAAGTATGAAAATTTGGGAACGTTTCGGTGAGTACATGTTGATTTCAAATGAATTGGTTTGATGTATCTAATGGTATCTATTTTGTTAAGATACATTAAGCATTATCTAGTTTTAGGTAAACCTCAAAAAAATTTGAAAAAAAGACATTCAGCGTGACTCAGGGAAGATGTATGCAATTCAAAACGCTTGTATTAATAAGTTGCCTTTTTCTGGTTTACACTAAAACTAGCTAATCAAAAAAGCCATACCTCCATTTTCAGGTGTAACTATTTAAAGACAAATATTTTAGGCTAATCTAAAATGACTAATGAAAAACTTTGATACAAATCTTTTTTTTGCCATTGTCGTGACTAGCGGTTGGACCTGTCGATAATATGTTGTCATGCAATGGCTGTGCTGTTATATTTTATGTTCTTATTTGTTTACAGCTTAATGGTTGTACAATAATTAATTAATAGCACTATAATGGAATATACAAGCCGTGAACTTATCTCTTTATTCCGTGCATGACACACATTTTTATATATGCTGTGTCTCCTATCCCGATTCACATTACATCCCCAATACTTATTCTAAACATACACCCTGTTCTTACAAATCTAAAATTTTACGCGGGTTTGGGCGCTCTAGCACTACGTCTAAGTACAATTGCTTGTGGTTGAATGGTATCACTATTAGTATTAGTTGTAGTGACTGTTGAATTTTGTTACTAGATTCTGGCGTAACGTCAACATTGGTATTTGTATTGTCGGTAACATTTGCGTAACATTTCTAGTCAGGTTACCTTTAGACGTCTGTTACTTTGTACATAACATTCCCTATAGGTTCTAACACTTTACCTTCTAACCACTTTTGTTCACCGTCATACATTGCAACTTGAACTGTATCATCAGGCAAAAACTGTCTAACCTGTTTCTTACTAAGATCTTGTTTTGGTAATGTACAGGAATCTTTAATTAGAGATATTCTTGTTCTCAATTGCCTTCCAAACATGAGTTCACAGGGGCTTTGCCTGTTGATACATGACGCAGTGATGATAGCTAACAACCATGATAACAATCTTTGATCAGTATCGCCTTTATCAAATTTACTAGCTAACAATGCCTTTTAAGGATTGGACTCCGCGTTCAGCTTGCCCATTGCTTGCCGGGTGATAAGGTGCAGTACAAATATGTCTAATATTATTGTTTTTACAAAAATTTTAAATTCTTCTGAGGTCCACTGGGGCCCATTATCAGTGACAATCTGTTCTGGCAGTCCAACCTTGTAAAATATTCCTTAAACATTTAATAGTTATCTCTGCGGTTGTCTTTGACAAACGAGCTATTTCTGGCCATTTGGAATGCGCTCTATTACTATTAACCACATAGATCCTAAGAATGGACCGGCAAAATCGGCATGAATTCTTTGCCAACATTTATTAGGCCATTCCCAACTATGTAATGGTTTAATTTGAGGTTTGTTTCTGACTTGCAAACATCCCTTACAATTTTGTGTGATAGATTCAATATCCGAATTAATATTAGGCCACCAGAAATAGCTCTTTGCTAAAGATTTCATTTTAAATAATCCTAAATGACCTATATGTAATTCTAACAATAATCTTTTCCTTAACTTAGTTGGAATAACGGTTCTACCTCTCCACATAATAACACCCTTTACTACATACAACTCTTGTTCTTTACCCTTATAAACTAATAGTTGTGGTTGGCTTTCTTTGGCCAACCTTGTTCTATATAAGCATATAACTTATTAAACAGAGAATCCGTCTGAGTAGCTTTCGCTACTTCATCTTGAGTGATAGGTGGTATATCAACAAAATACTGTTTACAGTAGGTACATTTTCATCAGAATCCGTATGATCATGAACTGATATTGGAATGGGTAATCTAGATGGAAAATCTGCACTCGCATTATGTTGCGATGTTCTGTACTGTATTTTGTAATTATAATTACTTAAAATTAATGCCCATCTAGCCATTCTGTCGGCGTATATGTTACCAACCGCTTTGTTAGGATTTTTCAAACAATGATATTAATGGTTTTATGATCTGTGATCAATGTAAATGTACCCCTTTTAAATACAAGTCAAATTTTTTACTGCCCATATGATTGACAAAGCTTCCTTGTCAATCTGGGAATATTTTCTTTCAGTGTCTGTTAACGTACGGCTCGCGAACGCAATTGGTCTTTCTACAATTTTATTTTTATTATCTTCGCAAGGAAACTTATGAGCTAAACAAGCTCCTAAGCCGTATCCAGATGCGTCACAACTTAGTACCAACGGTAAATTTGGATTATAGTGATTAAAACTTGATCAGATGACATACAATTTTTCGCCCACTCAAAAGCCTTGGAATGATGTTCATTCCAATTCCAAGGTGTATCTTTTCGTAACAGTTGATATAGCACGTGTAATTTTCAGCTGCCCTACACATGAACTTATTATAAAATTAATGGTTCTAAAAACTTCGAAGTTGTTTCACGTTTTTAGGGTTGTGGTGCATCAGTATGGCTTTTACATGATCAGGTAGTTTACGCAATCCCGTTTTATCTAAAACATACCCACAATACTGTAATTTATTTGACATAAACTCGGTCTTTTCTTTTATTAATTTTAATATTTAGTTCTTCTATTTTACCTAAAACTAGATTTAAAGTTTTTAAATGGCTACTTATATCCGTATTTGCAATCAATATGTCGTCTAAATAACAGTACACGTGGGGAATATTTAGAAAATGTGTATCCATAAACCTTTGCCAATCCAAGGGTGCTGGAGCAATGCCGAACATCATAAAGTTTGGACGATAAAATCCCCACGGTGTTGTTCAATGTCAACATATTTTGCGAATCCTCGTCCATTTTAAGATTCATATAAGCTTTTCTTAAATCAATTTTAGAAAATACTTTTACAGGTTCATTACCATTATTAAGTTTGGCAAAAATGTCATCTATTACCGGAATAGGATGACTCGGCACTTCCAGGACTGGATTGATTGTGACCTTATAGTCACCACAAATTCTTACACTATCTTTATTTTTTACAATGGGTACTATGAGTAGCCCAAGTTATGTTTTCGTTTGAAACTTTACTCATTTTACCTGTTTCCACTAACTTATCTAACTCTAATTTAACAACTTTTCTAAAGCATATGGTATGCGTCTAGGTTTACATTGATTGGTGTTGTATTTGGTTTTAGATTTAACTTCCCTAATGGACCTTTTAATTTCGCCCGTCTCCGAGAACAATTTGAATATTTACCTAATGCGCATGTATTTGTAGTATAAAAATTAATTTTTTAATTTATAATAAAAATATGCTATTTGAAAATGTAATATTGATACTGATGAAAGATAAAGGTTCAGAATTAGTGAATATGACAACGATTTCTCTTATTTATGCGTATATATTGGAAACCAACCAACTTCTATTGATCTATTTGAATATAACCCTTAAGTCCTTGTACTCAAGGTTCACTTTTCGTCCACAATTTTGCAAATACCGAATTTTGAATTTAGCGGTTTGTACGTGACTCACACTAATCGGGTCTATTAATTAATATTATTACATATGAATACTAAGGTGGGTAAGGGTTGGCATGTTTAGTGTGGTAAGGTTTGCCTAAATTTAAGAATTATTTCTTAATTGAATGAATGGAACAGTTTTCACACAAAATTAAATACTGTTGTGCAAACTGAGATCCAACAGTCCTGCTTCTGACTTGATTTTGCATGATTTCCTCATTATATTTATCATAATTCTTAGGTTTTAAGCTTTTCAATTAGTGTTTAAAAGAGTTAGTATTCCATTAAAATCTTCATTACTGCCAAAATTTGAATGTTCCCTTTTTTTTTTTTCTTTTTTTTTTTTTTTTTTTTTTTTTTTTTTCTTTTTTTTTTTTTTTTTTTTTCTCTTTTTTTTTTTTTTTTTTTTTTTTTTTTTTTTTTTTTTTTTTTTTTTTTTTTTTTTTTTTTTTTTTTTTTTTTTTTTTTTTTTTTTTTTTTTTTTTTTTTTTTTTTTTTTTTTAAAAAAAATTTTTTTTTTTTTTTTTTTATTTTTTTATAACTTTTTTTTTTTTTTTTTTTTTTTTTTTTTTTTTTTATTTTATAAAAATTTAAATTTTTTCCAAATAAACTATTTTCCCGTAATTTGGGTTGGATATAATTTTGGCGTAATCAAATTTTGAAACTTACAACTTGGTACTTAAGTTGGATAAGCTGTAGTCTACTTTTATAATGGTGGCAGTTGACCATAAGTTTTATTTTGTAAACATTTAATTATTCTATGCTTATTTCGGCAATGTTTTTTAATTAAAATGTTGTCATAGAATCTAGAAGTCAGTTATAACAGTACTTAGTTTGGAAACTTTTTTATTATATTTAGTACGTAGCTGTTAACGATTTCAAATCGTTGTAGTAATCCAAAAACGTAACTATTACTAAGGAAGAAGAAAAGTGAACATACAAAACTTTTACAAGAATGAGGTGATTTATTATTCAAATTTTCATTCATTTATTTCGTAAGGTCAATTCAATTATCATGTAAGTGTAATAAACATTGTCTCAAGTCAGCTGTATAAATCTACATAATGTGTTGACAAAACAATTTGAATTGGTTCATCTTGACAAAGCTTTTGTTTCGAGATTTACAAAAACTTAAACATACCAACTGGTATCTACAACAAATATTACACAAATGTGTCTGAGTTTTTTTGTGGTCTGTAAGAATGTTGATGACTAGGTTCGGAAACCAAATTTGAGGCATAAATGATGTTTGGCAATCAACTAATAATTTCTTGGTAAAAATCTTAGAAAAAAAATAATTACACAGGATACTCAAATTTTATAGACTGAAATAATTAAGGGAAAATTGGACTTAAATTTTAAAGTTTGCAAATTCTGCATTTCTTTGTAATTTGGGTTGCCTACAGTTACTGTTCGCGTTTCAAATTTTACCATGGCACTAATCGTTTATAATAGTATACTCTTTGATAATAGTAACAAAGATAGTAATTTTAATTATTATTATTTATTAAATTGTTGTCGTAGTGTCTACAAACAACACCACCTATACAACATGTTGCTAGAAATCAATTACAATAATGTTTGGGTTGCCTACATTTCAGGCGTAATTGAACTTATACCGTTTTTAGGTTGGTATGTACATTTTCTAGGGATTTGTGGTTGGATAACCTGTTAGCTTACTTTTCAAATTTTACAATGGCGGCAGTCGGCCATAATAGTTGTGTGAATTTTGTTGAATAGATTTAATTATTCAAACGTTATTTATTTATTAATTGGAATATTGTAGTACAGTTTAGAAGTCAGTTACAACAATGTTTTTTGGTAACTTATTTCTTTTCCTACTATAGATACAACTGTTGGCGATTTCAACAGAATTATGGATCGAACAATTTTTTATGTGTATTGGATCACAACCGGAATAAGGTGCGTTATTTTTTAAGTTTTTATTGATTTCTTTCGTAAGGTCAATCTCAAATAAGCAATAAATATCTATGTTGATTAAACTCCTTTAACGAAACCATATTTGAAGTGGTGTATTGATTCGCCATGACAAATCATTTATTTCGAGGTTTCCAAAAACTTTTATGGCCTGGGAGAATCGTCACTACTAGATCTCAGAACTCTTCCGAAAAAATATTAGAAAAAACTGATAATTACACAGAATACTTGGATTTTACAAAGTGTGAAATAGATACAGGAAAATTGAACTCAAATTTTAAAGTGAACAAATTCTGCATTTCATTGCCTACATTTAAGTTGGTTCTTTGTCGGTGGGTAAATCTGTTCACGTTTCAAATTTTACAATGGCGCTAGTCGTCCATAATAGTAACAAAGATAGTAATTTGAATTGTCTTAGCAAGATTTAATTATTTATTAAAATGTTGTCGTAGTGTTTAGAAATCAATTACAACTATGTTTAAGTTGCCTTTCTCTTCAAATTCAAAGTTTTTTTTAGTAGGTACCTATTTTTTTGAACTTTTCACTATAACAGTTAAGAGATTTGATCAAATCACATACTTTCTTTAGGGAAATCACCCCGCAGAGTTGTAATTTTAATACCTTCCGTAAATTAATCATCTACCTTAGAGATTTGATAAAATTTTATTATTTCGCTGAGACAAATAGACGATATGATATGACGCTACTTGTAGATTAGCAAATTGTGAGAACATGTATAAACAAACTACTGGGTCTGACCTCGATGAACAATTATCGACACTTTTAAATGCTTCTCTGAAATGGGACGATTTGAAATGGTTTCAAGGTATAACAAAACTGCTTAAAAGAAATTTTAACAGCTGAAGATGCTTTAAAAGCTGCGAATACGGGAATTCCGGTGTTATAGTCTCTAATCACGGTGGAAGACAACTTGATGGAGTTCCTGCATCGGTATACCGATTTAATTTCGTACGACACGAACAACTATTGTTTCAGATTAAGGCTCTTTATAAGATTGTAAAAGCAGTAGGCGACAAAATAGACGTGTTTATCGATGGAGGCTTTCGAGAAGGAATTGACATTTTTAAAGCCTTAGCGTTAGGTACTAAAATGGTTTTTGTAAGACGTCCTATTTTATGGGGTTTAAGCTATGATGGTCAGGAACGGGTTAAGAAAGTTATAGATATTGTGGGACATGAACTTGACAACGCTTTTGCATTGACTGGTGCAGTATAAATGAAGTAGTTCTAATCTGACAGTAAAAAAATAATTTTATGTTGTAATTCAGTTAGGGATATCACTCGAGATATGGTCATCTATAAAAGTTTTCACTCTCGTACATTTCTCATGTAGATGCGCATTGGTTGCTTTATTTGAACCAATAGGGGTTAACCGTCAGGAAAAATTATGTACACCTACTTCCACTTGCAAAAATAACTCCGCGTACTTCCACCAAACTTCCTCGTACTTCCTCATACTTCATCCAAACTTCACATACTTCCATCAAATTTCCACATACTTCCATATAGTAACACCTATCCCTTAATATACAGGGTGTCCCATAATTAAGGCGTCAAACTTTACCAGTAGATTCTATGTTCAAAAGTAATGCAAAAAGTCTGAATAAACATAGGTGGAAAGATGCTTCCTAAGGGAGCTAGCGCCCCTGAAATGTGTGACCCTCAAGATAGTTTTTATTTAATATCTCTGCAACTAATAATGATAATAGAGTGAAATTTGGTAAATTTACCATCCTTTTTATTCTCAAAAGATGGGCTAATAGCAATTTCAAAATTTCATAGGGATGCATAAAATAAGGGTGCGGTGGAGTACAAACTACTCCAACTTTTTGGTACGTATTGTTTTCTCGGTTCTTATGTAGAATTATGAAAATTCAGAATTTTTACAACAAAATGTATACTTATTGAAACTCGATAGGACGAACGGTTTTTGAGTAAAATTGATTAGCCCTTCTTGGTGGTGAATTGGTTTTTTGTAAACTAAACTCTTAACATGACCCCATAAAAAGAAATCCATAACGGTTAAGTTAAATCAGAGCAAAATGAGCTGGCGCCCCGTCGTGCTGAAACCACATTCTGCGGCGGATGTTCAGCTGTACGTCCTCCACGAGACCTGGAGGCGACAAATTATCTGTAAATGACGTAGTTACCCACAATTTCCGCCCAGATGTTAATAGTAAACTGCTGTTGATTTCTTTCAAACACTTCGTACCGAGAATGCCGGCGATGTGGGAAACGGTCTGCATACAATCGAGCGGCTGCTCGCGCATTGCCACGGGTTTCTCTATAAATGAGATGGATATCTGTTAATTTTTGAAATGAGTACTCTGCCATTGTAAAAACGAAATTAAACACGCACTCAACTGTGCTTGACAGCATTGACAGAGTACCTAACTTTGTTTTCAACGACCACATATGATCGCAAAATTTTTACAAACATCGCAAATTAATCAGTGCAGCAAAACTTTCGAATCAATTTTACTCGAAAACGGTTCGTCCTATCGAGTTTTAATAAGTACGGTAGCTCCCTTAGGAAGCATCTTTCTACCTATGTTTATTCAGACTTTTTGCATTATTTTTGAACATACAATCTGCTAGTAAAGTTTGACGCCTTAATTATGGGACCCGTATAAGTATACGACATTTTTTTAGTTCACATTTTTGCCGGCAGATATGTATAATATGTACATTTCTGTGTTATATACCATGAGTAATTCATAAGTACAGTATAGTCATTTTCGAGTTTTATGTCCACAAACTTCTTGCATGAAAAATGTGACTAATAATTAGCTACCGAATTCCTTCATATTAGTTGATGTATTAGTCCACGTAATCGTTGTCAGAATCTCAGGTTTCTTCATCTTGGTTTGTGTAAATCGAGGTATAACTAGTGCCCATTAAAGCTGTTTCAGATTGTCGGAATTGTCGTATTCGAAATTATTTGCGGAACTTTCAATTTCAGAACAGTCTTGATTTTCTTGTTCATTTGGGTTTGTTCATAGTAGTAGTATCTGTGGTTGTACTGTGGGTCATTTCATTCGGTATCACAGATAGATTTGGCATTGAAAATTTATAATGTACAATATCGTAAAATTCATGTCTAAATGAAGAAGACTGTATTAATTTCTCGTAGTGTTGAATGTTATACCGAGAGCTTTTGTTTTAGTTTCTACAGAAGTTGGATCTTTGTTGCAATTTGTTTTCGGTTGACAGTTTCTTTTTTGGTATGTTCAGGAAGGTAGTTGTAGGTGTAGAATAATCACCACTAATCTAAGATGGTTTTTCTTTGCTACTTTGACTTGGGAATTCACTGTACAATAGTTATTAGACGTTTCTATTATATATTTCGTATTACATAATGATTCTCCTCAATCAATCAGAACTTACTCTCTGGTAGATATTTTTTACCTATTAAAATGTGGGCAAATGATCATTTGGTGTAAAAGTTACGTTACAGTGTTTCAATAATAAAGACCCCCTGCGTATTTTGAAAGGAAAGTGCCAAATACATCAACACATGTATCACAATTCCAATCTTTGCCATACTCAAAACACATAGTCTGGATATTCTCGTCTTTATTTGTAACTGTCAATTTATTGTAAACTCCCCATTTAGTTGAATCGTTCCTTTGTCAGAATATTGACTTGAGGTTACATCTACAGTTTCTCTACGAACTCATTTTTTTCTTAATTCGATTTTGCCTTCTTTTTCTTACTCGCATATGAGATAGAGTCGTTCAAAGCTGAGTTTAAAATATTTTGGGAATCTTTCTCTGGCAGAATTTGTAAATTTTTGATATAAACCTTTTTTTTCTCTTGAGAAAGTAATGGTGTCACTCAAATTGTGCGTTAAATTATTTATAATTTCTATTCTATTTACTCGATGCAATACTTGTACAGAAAAATAAATGGCAAAGGTTGAGCAACTTCAGCTATTCATTATTTTGAACCCGTACGACGCTTCTACTAAACTACCACATACTTCCACTGAACTTCCACATACTTCCATATACTTCTATATACTTCCACTGAAATTCCATGTGGATGTACACCTACTTCCACTGGCGGTTTACCCCTCGGGTTGATATATACCTACTATTTCTAAAATTTAATTTCTATTAAATTGTTGTATACAACTTATTATTTTTTGTTATAGCTTTGGAAAATTGCCTCACTGATAGCAATTTGCAATAGTTTGTTCAAGTTAGATTGTGTATAAAAACACACTTAAAATTGGGTTTTGGTACGCCAACAGAAAGTTCGAGACATTATGTTACTACCGTAGTTAATATGGTACATCAAGGTATAATAAATAAACAATAAATTCTGTAAACTACGATTTCAATTGTTGTGATCTTGACCTTGCAACACATGGTTTTTATTTTGTGGCGGAGTAGCGTTCACTTTTCCATTTAATAAAAGAAAAAGGTAAGTATAGAGTGTTACAACAAACCCCTGGATATCGGAAGAGCTGTCGGATTTATTTATTATCTATTGAAAATAGAAACATGATAAATAAGGACTCATTTGTTTGCGTAACTTTATTTACTGTTGACCACTTTATATGACCTTCACATTATTGTATTTCATTCAATTACCTACCCAATGAATCCATATTACAAGCGAGAGTAATAATTTTTATGAACAACCATGTTACGACTGATATCCTTGACTGAAGTACAACCTAAAATGAAAAATTTTAAAACATAAATACAAAAACTTAGTATGTAATTACACAGCACCTGTCAAGGCTAACGTTTTATCAAACTCATTTTCTAAAATATCAAGTACTTTCTTAACTCCATTCTGTCCATTGTAGGCCAAACCCCATAATATAGGACGCCCAACAAATACCATCTTAGCACCTAGGGCCAATGCTTTAAACACATCACCTCCTTCACGGAAACCCCCATCGATAAATACATCAATTCTGTCACCGACCGCTTTTACTATCTCTGGAAGTGCTTCGATCTAAAATAAGAACGCTTTATGAAGGTTGCAGATAAAATTTAACGTACAGTTGCGGGAACGAAATCTAGTTGTCGTGCACCATGATTTGAAACTATAATACCAACAATGCCTATATCAGCAGCTTTGATAGCATCTTCAGCTGTTAGAATACCTTTAAAATAATTGGTAATTTTGTTATACTTTTGAACCAGTGCAAGTCTTCCCATGTGAAAGAATCATTTAAACGTTTCGATAAATACTCTTCCATGGCAGATCCAACAACTTCTTTATCAGACTTAGGGATGTTATTAAAATTTCCAAATCTACAAAATTATTTTACAAAGAAAGTAGGTGTCAAAAAAGAGAACATTTTTAAAAGCTATAAAACGATTACAAACTAAAATGAAGTATATGGTCTACTCTTGTTTAATAATTTAGTGCAATCTTCTGCGACTACAGTCCAACAAATAGACGTACACATCCTTTCATTTTGGTATGAAATGTATTTTTATAAAATGGGCTAAAATGTGTTTGTTTATAACTTTAATCCTAGCAGAATTCAACTTTCATCCCGAACAAAAGCACAAACTCACAACTGCTTTAAAGGTCGAATTCAGGAGTGTTCTAATATCAAACTCATCCTCAACTGGCCACTGATTATTGATTCAAGCTTAGCTAAAATCTCTTTACATTATACTGACTAGTTAGGAACATTTTAGTCATTCATTGCTCTTTACTATTCGTTTCTGAATACCATTTAGTGCGAGTGAGTTTTTAGAACACTCTCTGAATTCGGCCTTAAACTTCTAAGTTAGAACTTACTTTAAATGAGCAGGCATAGAAAAATTATTGCGCTCATCCGATAATTTGATTCCAAACACAGGCGCATCCACCGTCAGAACAATAGCTTTATATCCACATTTTTCCGCACGTTCAATTAGTTGTTTGTTAACATCACTACAACTTTTGAGTTTATTTATGTGTTACAAAATTTTGACTTATTCACCGCTCTTTATAAACGCAAAGTTGCAACCATTTTATTGCTTTAGGAGCAATTTCAGCTATCTCTTCAATGCTGAAATTTGAATGCATATTTAGAACGAATATGACGTTTTTTTCTTGTGCAGCTAAAAAATTGAATTATTAAAGCATTTATGATTTTTAACGTTATCGACCTTTGCAGTAGCAAGTTCTCCATCGGGATGCGCCATTTTCTGCATGGATGTGGGTGCAATACCAATTGGCATTGTTACCTTTTCTTTCATAATTGTTACCGATAAATCTCGAAAAGCTACGTCTATAAGAACTTTTGGACGTACTCGAAGACTAAAAAGTTAAAGAAATTTAAAATGAGTACCTTATTACTTTAGGTCATAAGTACCTATATATAAACAATTTCTTTTTAAAGTTTCTAAGGTAAAATCTCTCTAATTTGCATAACTTTTAAAAATGTTCTCTACAATCTTTTAAAAAGATGGAGAACTGTGAGAAACTATATTTTTATGTGCTCCAAAATTGACAGCTCAAATTTTTTTTTATTGTGTAGTTATGAGAACCTAAAGCATTTGTTTTCATGGTCTACTTAGTGTAATACAATTAGTTTCAAATGTGCAGCAATTTATTACTTGAAACTCCAAGTCTGCGCCTATTTATTAAAAAAATTAAGTTAATATACTATCTTTATGTATTCCTTTTTGAAAATTACTATTAGTTTATTTAAGGAAACAAGCAACTTTTGTTTCAAAAATTTTCTCTTAAATGATTGTTTTTTTTAAAATGACGTTTTTTGAGTATTTCCGAATATCTTCGAACTGCTCGGAATTTTGAGTTTTCTCAGCAAAAGCTTAATCAGCATAATAAACTGTACGTCATTTGTCCATTTAACCAAAATTATATCTTTATTAATAACAAAGACAATGCATTATCCTACTCACTTTGGGACACTTTGGATAATTCTCAATTAAATCTTCTTAGCATAAAATCCAATTTACTCGTCAAGAACAAAATTTCTGATGAGTCTACATTACTCCCAAAAGAATCAAGTAAATCAAAATAAATGCTGAAATTTCTGTAGTTGGTCGCATTTGGGTTTCATTGATTTATCACACAAACAAAAAATGTCTAAAACAGACAACAGAGTGAACTACAACATGATATGTAATTTTCTAATTTTAATTAAACTGAAATTTCCAAACATTTTTACAGGGTAGCCCAGAAAAGGACAATTTTGATATAATTATTCCAAAAGTACGAAAAACAAATTTATAAATTTTATTGTTCAGAACAAAAAGTAAAATATATTATATTAAGTGTTAACAAATAAAAATAATTTGTATAAATAACATGATGACCATTTGAATATTAAAGCCAATTCTGAAATTTTGACATGATTGGAAATGATTTTAGAAGGCAATGCAATTAATCGTGAAGACGTTATACTCCTTTCTCTCTCCCTTAAAAATAAGAGTCAATCACGGTGTGTGTTATACCAGACCTCTAATTACCTACCCACTAAAGGAAGAACATTAAAACAATGTTTTGTAACATTTGAACAAAGTAACAAAATTAACATTTCATTTTAACATTTGTTCTACATCTCATTAACATTGTTTATAAAAGAATATTTGAACATGAAAATAACATTACAAAAATATAATAAGTTGAACATGTATTCAACATTATTAGTAGGACATTACAGTAAGTTTTTTTTGTGCAATATACTATAAACAAGCTTCTTGCGTAGAACTCACATCGTGTACCTACTAACAAACGTGTGAAAGAGTATCAAAAGCGTAACATACAACATTTTGCTCGACAGATAAAAAAAAATATGTAACACCGTTACGTTTACAACAAACAAAGTCTTGAGAAAACGGTGCAAAAAACAACAACTTTCCTTTCATTAATGTTTTTGTATAATAGATGTTCTTAGAGATACCGTTAAAACAATTATAATGTCACATGATTGTCATGTCTCAGTAATTACTTAGGGAATCAAAAAATAGTTTATGCGAAAGTTGTGTATAACTAAATTACAAAAACTTTTATTTGTAGATAGATATTTCTGCAAATATTCCAAGAATGGGAAAATCTATGTAGGTTAATTGCCCTTTTGAGTCGACAAATTATGCTTAAAATTAAATCGGATTTGTGCTGTTATAAATAAGACTCATAATGCAAAGTTTCATAAAAATCGATCCCGTTGGTTTCCATTGTGATATTTCCCCCTAGCCGTCTGTCAGCCATACCTAAACGTACTAACTCCAATTCATCGGAAAAAGTAACAAAATAGGGATATTAAAATTTTCCGTTTGGAAACCGTCCAATAATTATTATTATTTATAATTACAAGATATGGAGTAATAACATTCGATAGCTCTGGACCCTGGTTCGAGCTGAACTTTTCTGTTTCTACTAACGTAGGTGTAAAACTACATTTTGTGTAGAGCACTATTTATTTTAATAATGTCATATACGAATATGATATAAGTTGACACTTAACCATTTAAAATGTATAAGAATAATT
This sequence comes from Abscondita cerata, assembly GCA_030710515.1. Lineage (NCBI taxonomy): Eukaryota > Metazoa > Arthropoda > Insecta > Coleoptera > Lampyridae > Abscondita > Abscondita cerata. The sequence goes on along the minus strand of JALBCR010003734.1, from coordinate 50,307 downwards.
TAAACTACTATTACATTGTACACGTCCGTAAAGGTTTAAGGTTTACTGCAAAAACGAGAATGAATTATACTTGCAAGTGCAGGCTAACAAAAACACCGAAGGGTGGTATATTCCAACCTAGTCGTGAAGGAGGGGGCAGGGCTAGCCCAAAATAATAAAATCTTATCCTAATTTTTTGTTAATAAGAATGTAAATATAAATAAATTTAAAACTTATTCTAAATTAACAACAGAGGTAATTTAATGTAATTAGACGCCTTTTATTTTGTAACTATTTTGAATGGATTTATATTTGCTCATAATTACTTCGGATACCTAAGAGATAATTTAAATTAATTCCCGTTGGGACCCTACCATCAGTGGGAGCATAGCCTAGCCGTAGAAGCGTCAATTTAACAACTGTACCACCGCAGGCGCGCTTGGTTCGAATCCAGTTGACGGCGAGCGATTGTATCAAGCCAATTTAAAAGGCAAATCAAGATTACAACAACGTGATTATAGTATAAATTAGTTATGTTTTATTGTACACGTTGTTACAATATTTTAAGTTAACATAGCTACAACGTTTGATAATCACAATGTTACTTTTTAATGCAACAATTGTTCACATTTTTTACCTTGACATAATCTGTAATATCAACATTTAATAAACGTTGAGCTGCTTTAAATGGAAACGTTACAATGTAACATTGGATGTTAAAGTTTCGTTTATGTAATGTTTTTATGATTAGTGGGATATGTTTATTACAATTACAAATAGTATAAGCAGTTGTGTTTCACAATGGATGTACTACCTGATTTCGTAAAGCGCGAAAATATAAATTCAAATATATAACAGTATTGAAACGGAACCTAAGACTGTAACCTTTTTACTATATAACAGGTACGTATAATTGAAGAACATCAATACTTTACAGAATCATAGTAGTAGTCTAATGGTTTCAGTCACTTATTGGTTTGCTATCTCTCTCGGCTCGCCGCCGTCTCCAATTCACGTTTCAGTATTACCATTTTAGTAGGCAACAAGTTACGAAGGTGTAGGTACTTGTTTCCGTTATGATAATGAAGCAACACAATGTTGGCAATTCAATAAATAAACGCTATTTTTAAATCTAAGCGAAAGATGGAAGTTGACTAATCTGAGATCTTATCGAAATATTTTCTGAATGACACCCGTCAAAATGCTGCCGATTGTTTCGATATTTTTGGTATGAAAATAAATAAAAATCAATACGTAATTGATTAAAATTCCAAACAAATTAAACAAAACAAAGGGTGTTTCATTAATAATGTGTTCGACCACCACTATTAGTTTCCCGCACCGTTCTTGGCATGGATTCCACCAAGTGATCGATTTTATTCTGAGAAATTGGATCCCAAAGAATCTGTAATTTATGCCGGAAATTTTGTGAACGATTGACTAATGGCTTGAATCTTTTACCTAGCATGTCCCATACATGTTCGATGGTCGTAAAATCTGGGCAAAATATTGACGTCAGTCTTTTCCAAGCATTGCTAGAAATATGAAGACGGGCATTATCTTGTTAGAAACGTGGGTCCTCTACTTCCCGAAGCAATCAACATATTGCACGTTGTGATTTACACTCAAGAAATAAAAAATTTAGCAAGACCGTTTCTTTAAAATAAAGTTTTTAAATTGTAAGCGGGTTTACGATATCGCTGCTGTTGTAACAGCAGGTGGTTGGTAAATACATCCCAGCAGGGATTACATAAATGAATCAGTTACTCGTCACATAAATGACATCTAAACCTATAGTTTTTGGAAAAAAACGTAATATCAACATCCATAGGTATTTGATAATCGAAAACGTTTCTACTTTTTTGTAAGAATCGATTATGTTTATTGTGACCATCAACTTTTAGCTGCGCGCTCCTGGCGACAGAGGAAGTTGATTATGCTGTGCTTTGGTGTTATGTAAACATTTTATGCAAAGATTTACAAAAAGTAACGGTTAAGTCCTTTGTTAATTAAATTAAATGCTAATGTAATCGTATGCTAGTTATTGTTTATAGAACAATTAAAATGGTGCTATAAATGTAACTTCAATTAAAATTAATTATTAATAATAATTATATCTCATAAAAATTTTAAATTTCAAACTTAAAAAACAAATAGAAAGGATATTTTATAAATTAGCTTTCATGAATTATATTTATCGACAAAACGTTTGCTCAACTCATACACAAACACGATATCTTTTCATAGAAACCATTTAAACTTTCCATGTAATAACATAGATCCAATTTTTTCAAAAATGTTTGTTGACTTTTGTTCAAAATAGGTCGCCCCAATTTGATTATACATGTACAAACAAAACATCGATAGTTACGCAACCTCGGTCTTTGGAGAAAAATCTTCAATTATATTAGGTATCAGGAAAAAATATATAAATAAACAGTCCGATGTTTCCCGGTAGAATCTTTAACTCGCCCAACAAATGAATGTAACCGATGAATCCGTAAAAGGATAAACCGTAAGCTAAAAGCAGTTTAATGCAAATATATGATATTCGATGATATGTCACTTATTTTTCTGCCACTCAAAATAGTCAAGTGCATAAAATATTATTTTAAACCAAAATTTTAAAAATTAATTTAGAAATAGTTTTTGCAATAATTTATATTTAAACACTCATACGGAAACCAAAAAGCCAAATACATGCAAAAAACATTACCTACATGATTTGTAGTAAATTTTTAAAAAATTATTTTAATTTTAAGTCTTCAATGGTTTGCAATGGTTGAAAACATATTATCTGGCCTAGCGGTAATGTCCAAAATATAGAAATAGTAAAATAATGATTTATAAGGAGTTTATAATAAAATAAAATTGAATACGAACTCAGTAAATGCAGATCTGTTCAGCTTAAGGGAATGTTCGGATTGAGCTCCGCCCCTGTAATAATCCAATATGGATTTTGGTAAAACTGTGCAAGCATAATTTTCCAAATCTTCAACACACACTATGTCATTCATGTCTAAGCGCTGAATATAACGTTTCTATTGTAACGATTATTGAAAACAAACCGCAAATGTTGATTAAAAGTTTCTAATAGGGAAAAATTCTCGACCTTAGACGTTGGACCTTATAGTATTTAAAACTCATATACAGATAATAAATAATTAAATTGTCCTTAATAAAAGTTTAATTTTTTGATATGTACTTGCATTGTTTATATGTGGTAATTTGCATTCAAAAATAATTAAGATAAAACATTAGGTCAGCGGTTTCCTAATTGGGAGGCGCCGACTAATCTAAGGCGTGATTCTCCAAATGACTGCTAATGTTTTATAAATGAAATTAAATAACAAATAAATTAATTAATAAATTTTTTAACAATAAAGTTGTTTGAGTTTATTATTTATAAAATGAGGGGAGACGTCACATGATTGAATATTTTGAAGGAAGCGTCATAACATAAAGTTTGAAAACCGCTGCATCAGATAAAGCCCATTTAGAAATTATATTGTTTGGAGACCGTAATGGAAGAAAAAAAGGGTGCCGATGTAATAGTAGATTTTGCAGATGCAGAAGAAAATGACTGTATAGAGATTATTGGAACAGTGTATTTAACATCAGTTCAAAATATCAAATACGTTCTTGTAGTATATAGGATATAGGATGTACACCTTCCTGTCGGGGAAATGCCATCTAGAATTAAAGACTAAGTATAGGTTACATCATCGTAACCGGAAATCCTGCTTGAACTAAGCGATAGTCAAATTGCAGGTATGATATGCAACATTGCTTGTCTCAATCACAAACACAACAACAATAAATAATGGTAATTCTAGGGAAAATAAAGAGGGCAACGGTACCTCAATAGAACTAGAAAAATGTAATCTATATTTGTTACACCAAGACACTATAAGTACATTGTTTAAAGTCATTAAACATAAGAATTTAATTTGCCCAAAGACTTTTGTATAATTTAAATTGGTTCAGATTTCGCAAGCAAGCTAGCATATTTCAATGTTTCGCAATTAGGATATTTCATAATGTGTGTAGTGTGCATTCCAAGAGCTTGGATTATTAAGTAGGTCAGAATTGCACAACAATGATCACAGCACTTAGCATTAAATATTAGAATTCTTAATGTACAATAAAAATGTATAAATACGCAAGTAAAAGTAATAATGAACATTCTATCAAACCAGTTTCAATCATTTGGCACCTATCACAGAAGCTGATATTGTTGAAATACTGCTTATTGGGGTAGTTATCTACAGTGAAAGTACACCCGCACTAAAAGTTTATTAACGGCTGAACTTACAGAGTTTTATTGAAAGCAAAAACCGGAAGCACAATAGGGAAATCTATTATAAGTAACTAAAATTAATAATGAAGCATTAGGAGAATGTACACCAGGAAAGAACAAGAACAGCTTGTTTGGTAATGCAAGAAAAGTTTATCTAGAATACAGAGACAAGATTCGATAACTGAGGGAAAATATTAGAAGTCAAAAAAAACCAGTGGGAGCAATGCTGTAACCAAATAGAAACACAGTCGACAGAAGTTTGGAGAAAAGCTTAGTCACCAATGAAATACAAGAACTAATTATTAGTTATAGAAGGAAGTCGCTAAAAATGCAAATTAAAAAGGTATAAAAGCTTTGGATGTATCGGAGAGTGAGTGGAGCTATTTCTGATGGGAAGCATCAACCCAATATAGACCCCTACGATGATAAAACAGATAAGACGTCATCCTCTAAATGCAGTGATAGAAGAAATGCGATGAATCGGGAGACGATAGTTCCTGATCGTCAAAAGAAACGATGGGGACTTTACTCAAGTCAGCCCCTTTCTAACAAATAAAGTTTTGTGTGCAATAGCACTTGAACTCAAAACCATCAAGAAGATAAATGAAGGTCTATTAACAAATACAGGAGGTAATACCCAATCTAAAAGGCCATGCAATGCACAAGTTTAACGAATAAGAGCAGCATTAAGAAACAGAAATAAGGTGAACAACAGGTTTGTGATCGAGAAGGATGGGAAGATGGCAATAAGCTCTATAGTTTTAGTTTTGTATCTGTTGATGTTTATGAATTTATATTGCGTTCGACCCATGTGCAAACACGTAACATTATGCTTCCACAACTATTTTACGTCCCAAAATTGCTTTAGTAGATTACTATTTAGTCTTGTTAGGATAGCACGAGGTGGCTATAGATGTCGCGATCAACTTATTATAATGATTATATCAGTGTTGGATTATTTTACACCTGAATTTGCAAATTTCCGTATTTTTGTGAATTTGAGAACACAAGCCAAATTAACTTTATTTAGCGCCTTGATACGTACGGTATAACAACAATATTGTTTACATTATTATTTGCGAAGTCATCCAAAATGGTTTACTTTAAATAAGTTATTGATTTAAAAATAAATATGATGAATCATTTAGTTAAGTCGACAATGAAAATAACCCAATAATTCTTCCTTATCGGCAATTTAAAACTTTTTGCACATACAGGGTCCTGCCATCGTGCATCCGTCTTTGATAACTCGGATCGTATGCTAGATAGCTATTTAAAATTTTGGGGTTGTAATATACTACAAAGCCGGCATCTTTTAAAATTATTTACGTGTATACAGGATTTTGCAGAAAAGGGTGGCTTAATATAACTTGATTTTGTTAAATGTGTGGGGTTGACATCGCAACCCCATTCTAACCAATTCTACATCCGCGTATTACGTATGTTGTAAACGGGGAAACAATAACAAACAATTGCAAATAAGCAAATGCAAACTCAGCTTGCTTAACGGCCTTGCTTATTAAGCACACTAACCTACTTCGCATGTATAAAACGAAGTAGGTACAACAACACAATTCAGTTCGGCAAAGAAGTACGGTTCAACAGTTCGTCTCATCAGTTCAGTTCGGTTCACGAATTCGTCAGCTCAACACACAGTCCAGTTAGCCATCAATACGATGTAATCCATTCCGGGCCACCGTTTTCCGTACGACACATAACACCGGAATATCAGGTGACATCGCATAGCACGTAGTACGCCGATTACTACGTGCTGACAACAACATTTCCATTCATCATTAGAATTAGTATAGCTCGACTACGCTATGTACAATAATAAACGCTGCTGAATTCAACTCAAACGCAACCCTTTCTCTGATTCAAATCGGTGTTTAGAGTAATACACCCTAAACACCACAGTGGTGACCCCCGACGTGATTAAATCAGAGAAGGACAAACATTCAACGAGGAGCAACACGGCAACAACATCAGGTATAATTGCAAAATTTGTTTATACCTACACAACGAAGATGAACGGGAAAACAACCTCCACTGGGCCCGCTACGCTCGCAGCCGCCCCAACCGCCGCCCGACAACACGCCCGTCACATCAAGCCTGCCATGACGACACCCGCCAACACAACACGTGCCATCGCTGCGTCCGCCATGGACATCATCGGCACCGCCCTTCACTTCATCCAATGATGTAACGCACATCACCTTGGGCTGATGGACCACAAACGAAGACGTTTCATCAACACCATCGCCCAAGAAAAACCCACCAAGATGAAACGCAACAACAGCTGCAACAACTACTAACACTACGACCGCTGCAATACCCACAAACACAACAACAGCTGCAACAACCACTAACACAACGACCGCTGCAACAGCCACAAACACAACAACGCAACAACCATAAACGCCACGATCGCTGCTTCAGAGAAACAAACGATCACAACGCGCACTACGTCTCGACGACATAGCCGTCAACGGTCAACCGCACTCACACACACGTCACGGAACCAACAGGCCCAAGTCTTCGACGTACATTCGCGCTGGAGCCGCATGCTCGCCCACACACGTCACGAAGCTTGGACGCCTAGTTCTGACGTCCATTCGCCTGTCACATACAGGACGCGCAGAGCAACGAGCTCGCGCACACAAGCTGTCGAATACAGCACACACAACGCACAAATTCGCCTCTGGAGCAGCAACAGCAACAACACGAAAAGCAGCAACGACAAACCCTCAATCGCAGCATCCACAACAGCGCCAACGAGAAGCGCACCAAACGCAGCATCCACAACAGCGCCAACGAGAGCGCACCAATCGCAGCATCCACAACAGCGCCAACGAGAGCGCACCAACGCAGCATCCACAACAGCGCCAACGAGCGCACCAAACGCAGCATCCACAACAAGCGCCAACGAGAGCGCACCAAACGCAGCATCCACAACAGCGTCAACGAAAACGTACCAAATGCAGCATCCGCAACAGCGCCAACAAGAGCGCCCCCACAACGCAACAAGAAGACAACCGCAAAACAATTTTTTTTGCCTATCTTCGCGTAACAATCATCGATGCTCTTTATCGTGGATCAATCCACTAAGGATGGACCCCTGTGGGGTTAACATCGCAACCCCATTCTAACCAATTCTACATCCGCGTAATACGAATGTAGTAAACGCGGAAACAATAACAAACAATTGCAAGTAAGCAAATGCAAACTTAGCTTGCTTAACGGCCTTGCTTATTAAGCACACTAACCTAGTTCGCATGTATAAAACGAAGTAGGTACAACAACACAATTCAGTTCGGCAAAGAAGTATTGTTTAAAGTTTAAACATAAAAATCAAATTATTATCTAATTAGTTAAAAATGGTTTGACCTAGAAATAATGCAATACAATATAAAAAAACTCAACAAAACAATTCATACTTGCAAACAAGAGTTAAAATAGCATTTTAAAAACGCGTAATTTACGTCACACTGTTATTGTATATAAACAGTGCAAAAATTAAATAAAATCATCATTCTCCAAAAGTCTGATCAAGTACTACCTTCCGTAGAACCTGGCACGGTTGACGTGCTGGTTACCTCGGTAAGAGTAGATCAACAGGGTGAATTCTATCTGCACCCTGATAATTCTATTAAACCAGTTTGATCATTTGGCACCTATCACAGAAGCTGATATTGTTGAAATATTGCTTACCGGGGTAGGTGTCTACAGTGAAAATACACCCTAATCAACGTGCTTTTACAAGTATGGTTCAACAGTTCGTCTCATCAGTTCAGTTCGGTTCACGAATTCGTCAGCTCAACACACAGTCCAGTTCGCCATCAATACGATGTAATCCATTCCGGGCCACCGCCTTCCGTACGACACACAACACCGGAATATCAGGTGACATCGCATAGCACGTAGTACGCCGATTACTACGTGCTGACAACAACATTTCCATTCATCATTAGAATTAGTATAGCTCGACTACTCTATGTACAATAATAAACGCTGCTGAATTGTAATCGAACGAAACCCCTTTCTCTGATCACAACCGGCGTTTAGAATAAAACACTCTAAACACCACAGTCCGGCGTTTAGAGTAAAAACCCTAAACGCCACAAATGAAACAAAAAAAAACCGATAGAACGTACAATTGCCTTAAGATTTGATTTATCGTTATAAGAACCGTTAGGTACGGGATGAAAAAATACGAAATGTGGGGACTTACACATAAATGTTTCAACAATAACAATAATGTAATTTTTGGTCTGTACACAATTTTCTTTCTACGCATAATTATTATATTTGTGGTATTGATTTGCAACTTAACGTATTCTATGGGTATTTCATTTAATGACATGTTATAAATACTTTGATCACGTGTGTCTTTGTTAGGTATGGAAATCCTCATTGTGCTCGTTTTCATTTAGTGTTTGTTTATTACGCAATTACCAGAATGTAAGATGCTTTTATATTTTAATTTTTCTTTTATTTTCAGATTAATGTGGAAAGAGCCTTGTTGTACAATTAACACTTTAATTTACAGTGAAATGAAAAATCAAGGAGATTCGCTCAGTCACATCTATTTATATCTATTTTAATATGTTTATTTTTGTCTTGTATGTACCTAGAGGTTAAACAAGCTTTGTGCCATTAGGTTCTCTTAGAGAACTCGTGCTTTTGTGAACATTGGTTAATGTTGTATTGATCCTTACCCTGAATTAATATTCTATTAATTATAAAGGGTTCAGTGATTATTATTATTTACTCCGGAATGTTTAATTTGATGAGTTTACCAGTATGCACAAGAGCCCTTCTAGAAAGGCTCTTTCTCTTGTCCTTAAAAAGACAACTGCAGTATATATCTTCCCTTAGAACCTCATTTCAATCGTTTCTGTAACGTTATCCAGGATAAAATCTCTAACAACCTGTAGAGTGCAGTGATCAATGTAGTAATGTACAGCGATGAAATAAAAGGGATAAAGTAAATTTAATTTAACGTTAATTCGTTTTAAACAAAATGGTCAATTTTGACAAACTTGTGTAAATATTTAAAGCCAAAAGTACATCTCTGCTTAGGCTGCCTAAGGAAAGAAAGGTAGAGAAAAACCTCAGATTTCGCTTAATAAGTAAACAAACGTTTACCGTAGAACTCCACATCGCCCCGATACTAATAAACGTCAAAGCACGAATGGATATGTTGTAAAAAACATAAAAAAAATGTGTAAAATAAATATTTTTGTAAATATTTTAAGATTTCAAAAATCTATATAGGTTAACGGCCCTTTCGGCCGTCACATTTAACTGCACCGAGAAGCAATTGGTAAAATCGAAGTGTACATTTCAGTATCGTCCAGCAATAGTTAAATGAATCTAATTGTTAAGCCGTTATACGAACGCTACCTACGAGAATACGTCGGACAAAACAAGTTATCGCGCTCCCAAGTTTCTTACGACGAATTGAAAATTCTCACTCTCACAAACCGAAAGTTATATTGATTAAGACAAAAATTTTATTTTCTTTAAAACATCAATATCTTCGCATAAGCACAATTTACGCAATTTTTTCTTTCATCAGGTTGGCTACAATTTTGAAGGTCAATAGTATACGTAAAAAATTTTTTTTTTAAAAAAAAACAATTATTTAAAAAAAATAAAAAAAATTTTTTTTTTTTTTTAAAACAAAATATTTCATAATATAGATGTTTACTTACATTTAGAAATCTTAATCCACTATATAACTTATTGATGAATTATTAAGTTTTTGGTATATGAAACAATGTTCATTCAATTTATATGAATAGGCGGTGGAAATAATAGACATGGCTGCTCTGTGGTTGAATGACAACTGATAAGTAACACGGAAATTTTTAAAATCCAACACCTGTGATCATAGAGCGCGCAAATTTGAATTTTTGTACTAAAGACTAGTTTACACAATTAATCTATAATTAATAGGAAATGAACTTGATTGTAATCTTAATATGTTATTCTTGTAATTGAACGGAATTATCCATAAGTAAGCAAACAATATCAATTTCCAGTTGACAGTTACTAACGTTAAATGTTCAAGGACGCCAGTTCGTTACAGTATTTAATTAATTAAAAATTTTTTATATTAAAATATCTAATTTGTACATTGTAACAATTAAAGAAAAAAATGGTCTGGTTTATAAGTGATCTACATTAGCCTTTTAATTTTAGTAAAACAATTAGTAAAATAAAAGGGAGTTAAAAAATTATTTATACCTAATTACATTTACATTAAGTCAAATAAAATGAGTGACATAAGAAAATTCTAACGTTACTCTATCCAATTGGTTCTTAAAATCTAATCAAATTTGCAGAATTATAAATACGGTCAATGTACAAAGTTTCGTAAAAATCGGACGGGTGGTTTCTTCATATCTTGTTTACATACGGATGGACGGCCGGCCATCGGACATAACAGTTTGACTTTACACCTTATGAAATAAGATGGGAGTTATGCGACGGTTTCCAAACCGAAAATTTTAACACCCGTTTTTTTCACTTTTTCCGACGAATTAGTCAGTACGTTATAATGAAACCGTCGCATTAGTAGCCATATTATTTATAAGATGTGGAGTACCTAAAAACACAAGATAAACAAAACATGTATTAATAGTATATTTTACAACAAGAGATGAAAGTTTTCTTGAAGGTTTTTCGTGAATAATTTGCTCACGAGCGACAGCAGTGATCAATTTCTCGAACCGTTCATTTTTGTTAGAATAAACTCACTTCGATTCAAATACGAACAGATACAATTATTAGAATGTAAATGTAAAATGCCTTCCATTTAGAATATAATAACTCAGTTTATTTATACATGCATTTCCAATGAAACCTGAAGTATATTAACTAATAAATTATATTGGTGCACGTTATCCTTAAAATTGCCTTTTTTTTACCTGATGACGACCATGGTTTGGATATTGATCTTGTATCGTTATCACATTGAATAGGGGTGAAACCTAAAAATATGGTCAAATACGTCCCCCGATCTCCCTATTACCCTGCCAAATTTCATGAAAATATATTAAACTGTTTTCAAGATATTGTCTTATAACACTTTAAAACACTCACCGCGTATAGCGTTAAGGATCTTATTGGGATTTGTTCATGGAAGATCCACAACGTAAAACTTAAAATATAAGCTCTTCATGTGTTTATTTGTTTTAAAAACGCCTAACAACACACACGAAAAAAACTATTAACGAAATTGACGTACTTTTTTTTAACTTAAATAACATATAGTATCTAGTTCATGCGGTAGTCAAAATCTGTATAAGAGGCGGTAATCATTTTCCCTCAAATCTGACAAGGGATCTGCAATGAACCCTAGGAGTCGGTTGTTGAGTCTTGAAACCTTACTAACAGTAAGCTCCTAAAATTTTAGTCATCTTCTTTCTTACACATGTACACACTCGTAATCACATAATAATAACAAATAAATAATATTTGTACACAATACTTTATTTCATTAGTTTCGTCTTAATTTACTACATTAGAACAACAACCGCCATTAAATTGTAAAATGGTACACCATAATACTAAGAAGAATTTATGACAAACTGTTTAGTTTGTTTATTAGTAGCTTAGTCAACCAAATTGATATCAACTATGCATGCAGCTACTTTGTGAGCTTTTTGCACAGCACCGTTTCAGATTGGGCTTGATCAACACACGTATTGGCAATTTCAGGTGTTACATGATCAATTATTTTTACCATCAAATCTTTAACAAACTCTCCATTTGGGAGCATGATGTCGTATTTTTCGTAAAGACATTTCATAAAGCAGTGCATATGTTCTTCCATTGGAAAATGATTTTCAGTAAGCATGGTTCTGATTGTGTCTGGTTCGGATAAGGTTTCCTTAATACATACTTCTTTAACTTTTCCGACGAAGTTATTCCAACTATCAACCAACGGTGGTGGTATCTAAAAAACAGATAACAGCAAATACTGAGCTGAAACCATTGAGAGATTGCATATTGTATATTGAGAAACAAGTGTGGCACAAAGATAAAATTTGTAGCCAGACTGAAAGTTTTAGTGCGACAAGACGTAGTTGTGGCACTTGTTTTCATACCAGTTTTCTATTTTGCTCAAAATTCAAAAATTCGAGTGTATTGCAGCATGAAAATAAAAGAATATATTTTTTCGACGATTACTATGAAAAATAGGCGTTTGTGAACGGTATTCTGTCAATAAGAAAACGTCAAATTGCGAATGAAAAATAATTCAAGGCTTATCAACTGTGTGTAAAGGAAAAAACGAACACTTTTTTGAGTTACAATGATAGCTACCACTGATATTTTCATACACTTTTCAATATGCACAAATAAGTACCTATTTATTTTAAAATCTAACATTTATTTGTAGTCGTCGAAAAATTCGTGCATGTACAACATCTTTAAAAAGTAGATTTTAATACTCGTTTGCTTGAGCCATTCTACTTCGGCTCTTGGCTCAATATGCCAACTCGTGTGAAATCTTACCTTTTCAAAACTGGTTGTAAAATATAGTAAAAAGTAATACAATATTACAGTATGAAGTTTGTCAACCTCTGCAAGACAGCTTGTTTTGAATATTGGAGAGAAAAAGTTAACTTACCTTTTCGCAAAGGCTATGCACACTAGCATGGACAACGCAACAATGAATTTCATTTTTTTTGTTTCGGTTGTCGCTCGTCTGAGCATATATATATATAACATGTAGTTTTCAGAATAATTCACTTAATTTAAATAAATATGTTTTATAGTTGTAGTTAATTTTAATAAAAAATTAACTACAATATTGTGAATATTATTATACTATTATATTTAAAACACTTTTATGTACTTGTGCATATTTTTATAGTACTTATGACGTATAAAATCCATTAACAGTAAAGTAAATGTTAAAAAAATACATCATTTGATATGAAACAAAGCAATAAAAATTAAATTTGTTCTCTTTGCGTTAATATTCATATAGGCATCTATTACGATGTGAAAGACGTATATTCTAGCTGGGCAATTTTATTTTCCGAAATAAAATATTGATAGCGCAGAAATATTGAAAAATTAAAGATTGTGAAAATATAATTTTCTATTTAAAAAAGTAAAACTACAAATATTTCTATAGTTTCGGAATATTTCTCTTAAAAGACTCCTAATTTTCTATTGTTAATTTTATTGTATGCATATATTTTTAATTTTTAACAATGTATTAAATTATTTATCCAATGAATCCCTCTTGCTGTAATTAGCAAATGATTTAGCACAGTAATACACAATGTTTCATTCATTGTGTACATCGACAATTGTACGAACGCTGGGCCAATTAACTGCATTACTTATTGAATATTTAGAAATAAACCCAAATATTAAATCAGCCCACAAAAATAAGACCAAAACATATTTTGCAAATTAAAATGGAAATTAAGAAGAACAAAACAAAGTTTTTTTTGTGAGACACAAAAAGTGAATTTGGCGATTTTCACAATGTCTGAAATTATTCAACAAAGAAGTGCGATCAAATTTTGTTTCCTGAATGGAATAAATGCTGCAGAAACGTTGAAAATGTTGCAGAAGGCTTACGGGGACCGAGCTCTACCAAAATCAACAACATATGATTGGTATTACTTGTTCAAAGAAGGTAGAGAACGCGTTGAAGACGAAGAGCGCCCTGGTCGACCATCGACCTCAACTGACGATGCTCACATCCAAAAAGTAAAAGAATTAGTGCTTGCAAACCGTCGATTAACTATAAGAGACATTGCTGTTGAAATTGGCGTATCAAAAGGATCAATTAATACCATTTTGAAAGATGTTTTGGGCCTCAAACGTGTCAAGTCTCGATTAGTACCAGAATTTTCTTGAAAAACAGCATCGTGTTAATGTTTATAAACTCATTATTACGGGAGATGAGACTTGGATCTACGCTTACGACTCGAAACAACCGAACAATCGAGTGAATTCGTGCCAAAGGTAAGGCAAGACCGAAAAGACCGCGTCAGAGTCGCTCAAAAATCAAGGTGATGTTGACAGTTTTCTTCGATTATCGTGGTGTGGTGCATTACGAATTCCTTCCCACTGGTCAAACTGTCAACAAGGAATACTATTTGAGTGTTATGCGTCATTTGCGTGAAGCTATTCGTAAAAAGAGGCCGGATTTATGGAAAGATAACTCTTGGTCTTTACACCACGATAATGCGCCATCTCACACTGCACTGATCCTTCGTGACTTTTTGTCATAAATGCAACCAATATCGTTCCGCAACTCCCTTATTCACCTGATTTGGCTCCGTGCGACTTCTGGCTATTTTCAAAACTCAAAAGACCACTCCGAGGAAATCGTTTTGAGTCGAGTGAAGACATTCAACGTGAATCGGCGCGCGCTCTGAAGGCTACACCGGAAGAAGACTTTTAGCATGCTTTGAGGACTGGAAAAGCGGTGGCATAAGTTTATTATATCGGGAGGGGACTATTTTCAAGGGGACGAAATTGAATTAGAAGAATTAATAAAAATTTTTGAGGGAACTGAAAGAATTAAACTGCTGCGTAACGAGGAGCCACCTGATGGGTAACAGAGAGAAATAAAACCGACCAACAGGAATTCAATAGGCTTTACTTAAGGTCTACTACGCTACAACGAACACAAATCAGAGAGACCAAAGACGTAGCTATAGCAATTACAATTTAAAATATTAGAAGAATCTGGGAGAAGTGAGAGATTCTGTCGCATGAAACTTGCGTGCATTAGCAACAACAAAATCATTAGAGTTCGCGATCAAGTATGTCTCAATTTAGGTAAGTTTTTGTTTGATACACCCCAAATTAAAGTTAGCGTACTAATTTAAGATTTGTGATTAAGGAGACTCGATGTACACACGTCACTTACACACTTCTCAATTGCTCGTTCCAGCCCCCAGAATTATCCAAACAGTAAGATATGAGTATAGTATGAGGTCAAGACACGTGCTAAAGCATACGTTGTAATTAGAAATTAACACAACCACTAAACGAACCAAAGAAATAGCAAAAGAAAACACTTACGGCGAAATCGGTCGGATTTATATTTCCACACTAATTTAACTTGCAATTATTGAAGCCACATTAATATTTTACGTGTAATTTTTAGCTGGCAATTTACAAACCGCTATTTCAGTTCGGTTATTTTGAACAATACAAAGTTACCAAACAAGAACAGAAAAAATACACAAGGACGTTTTCTAACTTAATTTGGTTATTCGTAACTGCACACAAAAAGCACTCAAAACACAATCAGTTTACTTACAGTTGGTTTTCTTCTGATGAATCGAATAATCCGTTTTGGGGTATAATACACCAAAACTCCCAAGATTTACGTACACTAAATTTCTTTAAACAGAAACCATTTTATTACGCAGATTCAATCGTTCAATATTTTTACGGTATGCATTGCTATATTTAGTTCGCAGTTGTAAGAGATATTGACTAATACGCTACCGTTTGTTTCGACATTTTGTTTAAATCGAACGAAAAGTCTCTTTTAGTTTCGAGAACTGGATTGTTCCTTATCTTTATTATCAAGATAATTTAAACACACATATACATCACTTTTCAATAGTTAAGCGGACGACGATTTGCGTACTTTCATTACCTGGCGGTTGTATAATTTTAACAACATTATTCTGCTAAGTTCCGTACATGCTTTTACTACATCTAGAATCTGAATATCGACTAACTTAAAATATCAAGATACAAACGGGAGAATACGTCTCCCTCATTTGATTTCTACATACACAAAGAAACTTATAAAAAATACTTTGATAGTTTCTCAGAAAGATAATCAATCTGCAAATTCAGAATTTTAATCGTGGCTTATAATCAGTGTACTGTTCATTTTAGTCATTCCAAATATCCTATTTACTTTATAAAAGCGATAACTTTCAAGCTCTTTTCGTTGAACAAACAAAGAGTTTATTAATTCAACAAAACCAAAACAGCGACATATGGGGTAAGTTTCTATGCAACCTTTGATAAAAACTGCCGAGATAAATATTTCTTTACAGCTTAATGTGAGAAAACAAAGATAACTCCTTTCACGACACCACCACTGATTTTAAAACATATCAAATGACAAAAATAATACCTATTGCAGCAAACTTGGTACGAAAACAAATCTGCTTTATCAACACGAACGAAATCTACGTAAAATTACAGTACAACCTACAACACAACGAACGAAAACAGAGGTGACAGACTACAGAAGTAGTGGAAAAGATGTGATGTGGAAACAACTAAAACAGATAATAACAGAGACAAACCAAACAGTAATACCACAGAAGAAACAACAAACAAGAAGCAAAAACTGGTATGACGAGCAATGTATGGTGAAAGCAGAAGAAAGGAAAAGGGTGAGAATGCAGAAGCTGTTGAATAATAATGAGGAGAATTGTTTAAAATATATAGACAAAAAAATAATTAAAAAACGGCAAGAAAATGAAATAAGATTGAGAGAATTGAAAGAGAGATTCTGAAACAAGGAAATAAGATTGTTTGATCAAAAACACAGAAAACAGAAAAAGGATATACTATTGACAACCCTAGTTGAAAAACAATAAAGGCAGATTAATAGCGGAACTTAATAAATATTAGGGAATACTAAGAGAATGTCAATTAGAGTTAAGAAATAATAGAAATACAACAGACCTGATATTTACTGTAAACAAAAGAACTCCAAACTACAAGCTACAAATATTTTCATTGATTATAGACTAGTCATGACAGCGTAATCAGAGAAAAAAATATACAAAGGATTGCAGCAGCTAGAAATACCATTAAAAAACATAGTAAACAAGATTTTATGGAACGGAGAAGAATCACAGGATTTTGGGGCAACAAAAGATGTGAGACAAGCAGATCTTCTATCAACTATACTTTTTAATATGGTGCTTAATATAATAATGATAATAACAGTCATAGCAAGAAGAAAGAACGAATTAAGGAGAGTCGTAAAGAAAATAGCGTAAGAAGCAGTACAATGTAGATTAGAGAAGATAAATCAAGAACAAACAGAATATGTGGTAAGGGGCAGACACGGAAACAGGAAGAGGAGGAGAGAAACTTGAAAATGAGAATAGATAACAAAGAATATATATTTGAAAAACAGAAAAGTTAAGTTTGTATACTTAGGAGTAATCATTGAAGAAATTTGTCATGAAAACAAGAAATAAGAGCAAGAATCGTTAAGGGAAACTGCAAGTAGGGAAGTTTGATATCGGTTCTCTGAAGTCAAAAAATGTATCAAGAAAGCCAAAAGAGAGGATCTACACCACAGCTATAGCGACCACCTATTCTTGTAAAATATGGTAATGAATAAGGAGAAGAAAGGAAGTATTGTTTCGGTGATTAATTGTTTGTTAATAAGTGTATCTAGCGTTACTTGTTTGTGTAATACGATTGCCTGTCATAATTTTGTCAAATTGATGTTTTAGTTAAATAAAGCTTATAATTCATTTATTTTGTATCTATAACAGAAAAGTTGAAAAGGTGGAGAAGGAAGATACTACGAGCTATATATGGAGGAATAAAACTGAAGAAGGATAGAGGAGAAGAACTAATATCGAAATAGAGGAACTGTATGGAACACCTGTAATTTTAGCAAGCATTAACGCACAACAAATAGGCTGATTGGAACACCTACAAAGACGGTACGGAGGAAGATTACCAAGATTAATATTATATGGATATAAAACCAATAGGAAAGAAAAGGAATGGCAGAAAGAGATGGATAAGTGGAGTAGAGATAGATCTTAAAGAAATAAAAGAACAAAGAGAATGGAAAAAATGTTTTGGGGCGTACTTGGAAGAAGATGGTGAAAAAAGTTTAAAATGGACCAAATGTATGTGAATTTTTGATTTAAAATATATTGTAAATTACTGTTAAGTTTGTATGTGATGTAACAATTTAAACTTATACCCTAGACCTTCATTGTCTGTTGAACAATTAAATATAAATATAGATAATTAAGCGTCAACAAGAAAAGGTGTCATTAACACATTCTTCATTACGTTGAGTAATCTAAAAATCAATAAGCCAGGGAAGAAAGAGGTTTAAAGTGAGCTTCAAATTTCTTGAATAGGTAATTTAAAACATTAACCATCGGGCACGGTTTATTTCCTTCTCAATATTTAATTATACCTACTTATTCCTTCTTATAGAAGAGGCAAATCAAGCACACACTACGGTTAAGCTTCTAAAATTGTATTCATCATCTTTCTTTCATATTTTCGATCATATTCATAATCACATAATAATAACAATAAGAAAAATTTACAAGCACAATAGTTGATTTAATTAATTTACTACATTAGACAAACAACAACAAACTTTGTAATTTATTTATTAGTATCTTAGTCAACTAAGTTGATATTAAAGATGCATGTAGCTACTTTGTGAGCTTTTTGCAAATCACCGTTTCAGATTGAGCTTGATCAAGACACCTATTGGCAATTTCAGGTGTTACGTGATCAATTATTTTACCATCATATCTTTTAACAAAATCTCCATTTGGAAGCATGATGTCGTATTTTTCGTATAGGCATTTCATAAAGCAGTGCATATGTTCTTCCATTGGAAATTCATTCTGAGTAAGCATAATTCTGATTGTGTCTGACTCGGATAGGGTTTCCTGAATACATACATCTTGAACTTTTGCAATGAAAAATTCCAACTATCAACCACCTGTGGTGGAATCTTAAATTAAAAAACAAGTGTTAACGAATTGTGGAACAAATACTGAACTAAACTGAAGCGGGTGTACACTCAGTCTGTCGTGAACTCAAATTTGAATAAATGTTACATTCCAATATTGTGCTTTACACTTGCTAATTCAATGGTTTTGATAATAGTATATTGAAAACAAGTGCCACAACCAGACTTTTTTTCCGCACAAACGTAAACTTTGCAGCCAGACTAAAAACTTTGCAAAGTCTTAGTACCGCAAAAGCGAGTTATAGCAATGTTTTTCATACTATTATATTGAGCAAAACAAATTTGTTAACTTACTTTTTTTGCAATAGCTATGCACACTAGCATGGACAACGCAACTATGAATTTCATTTCTTTGTTTGAGTTACCGCTCTTTTGAGCATTGAAATATATAAGTACATGTCTTTTTCACACAATTTAAAAAATATTTTTTTAGATACAATAATGTGATGAATGGATATATTATTATATTCATAAAATACACGTTAATTTACTTGTTTTTTTATAGAAGTAGCACTTATTATGTAAATGAATCCATTAAAAGTAAAGTAAATTTTAAAAAATAAGTTAATTGATAAGAATAAATGCAATAAAAATTTAAATTGTTCTCTTCGCGTTAATATTCATATTTGCATTATAATATGAAAAACTTAAAATTTTACTGGGTAATTTTATTTTTCGAAATATTTTTTAACATTGTTAACATTATATAATAACTAGATGAAACTCCCATCCTATCGGACTGGACCAGGATGTTTAAAAAAGTCTCTCTTGGTGGATAGAGACCTATCGGAGAAATATTTTAAAATTATTTTCGAAATATACAGGTGTCCCAAAATACACAGAACGTATCAAAGTTGTGTTTTTTCTTATGGAATGCCCTGTATATTATTACATTTTCAGTTTCTACGAACAAAATAAGAAAGGATTTTATAAAGGTTTACCTTACTTAAACCTAAAGGTTTTTGAGATAATTTGAATTTTATGAAAAAGTCGTTACAATTTTGCAGATTCATATCTCAGCAACTATTTTCTTTCTCCAAACTAAATTCGCACTGAAGTCTATCAATTGATCAGATTTTATGTAGAACTTGTGAAAAATCCATTACCATATACATGATGTTTACAAAATAAGATTAAATAATGACATGTTTTGAACTGCAATAACTTACTTAATTTAAATGGAACACCCTGTATTTTATATCAACAACAAATGTAAAATGTAATTACTTATCAAACAATACTATAGTGTCCTACAGCTAAATGTTTAGGTTGTCATGAAAATGCAAATTTTCATAATGAAGACTGATTTGTAACAATTTTAATATTTATCAAGTAATCTATACAACTTTGACATGTTAATATTATGTATTTGTAAGAAGAAGATTTACATTGTGTACATTTCATCAACTGTATTAAATTTTGAGAGAAATAAATATGTATAGAGTTTACGAGAATTTAATAAACGTACAAATTTACTTCACAATAATATATCTCTTCTAATGAATTATCTGCTCCACGGATCAATTCCTAAGCTGTTTACAATATTGTAAAACATACTGGTGAAATACAAAAACATTTGCTTAAAATAAAGCGCCTATTTTTTTCATGTCTGTCTCCGAAATTAAATGGGTACTTCCAGACGTCGTAGAGACTTGAAATTCGGCATGCCGATGGGTCTTGCGTTCAAACCAACGGGAAAAATCTGACAACCAGAGATTTCCATTCAGGGGCGTCATCTCAGTCAGCTACAACCTGACAGACAGACAATCTGATAGAGAAGTTTACTTCCATATCTCTTTAAGCTGAATTATCGGACCCCAGGTTCCCTACCTCAAATTGTTCAGTAGAGCATCCCGTATGTCCTGTTTAATTTTTGCACGCTTTCACTGAAACACCCTGTATAACTAGATTATAAGCCAGTCAATTGACGGGCACATTTTAATGCATGAATTTAATAATGCTAGACCTATGGCGGGCGGAGACGCCCCTGGCCTCGCCCCTGAATGGAAATTTCCGGCTGTCAGATTTTTCCCGTTGGTTTGAAGGCAAGACCCATCGGGATGCCAAATTTCAAATCTCTATGACGTCTGGAAGTACCAGTTTAATTTCGGAGACAGACATGAAAAAATAGGCGCTTTATTTTAAGCAAAGGTTTTTTGTATTTCATCAGTATGTTTTACAATATTGTAAACAGCTTAGAAATTGATCCGTGTAGCAGATAATTCATTAGAAGAGGTATTATTGTGAAGTAACTTTGTCCTTTATTAAATTCTTGTAAACTATACACACATTTATTTCTCTCAAAATTTAATACAGTTGATGAAATGTACACAATGCAAATCTTCTCCTTCTTACAAATACATAATATTAACTTGTCAAAGTTGTATAGCTTACTTGATAAATATTAAAATTGTTACAAATCAGTCTTCATTATGAAAATTTGCATTTTTCATGACAACCTGAACATTTAGCTATAGGACACTATAGTATTGTTTGATATGTAATTACATTTTACAATTGGTGTTGATATAAGATATTAAAATAAGCAAGTTATTGCGGTTCAAAACATGTCATTAATTAATCTTATTTTGTACACATCCTGTATATGATAGTGGATTTTTCACAAATTTTACATAAAATCTGATCAATTTATAGACTCCAGGGCGAATTTAGTTTGGAAAAAGGTATTAGTTGCTGAGATATAATCGGTAAAATTGTGACGACTTTTAATAATATACAAAATATCTCAAAACTTTTAGGTTTAAGTAAGACAAACCTCTATAAAATTCATTCTTATTTTGAACGTAGAAACTGAAAATGTATTAATATACAGGGTATTCCATAAGAAAAAACACAACTTTGATACGTTCTGTGTATTTTGGGACATCTGTATATTTTGAAAGTAATTTTAAAATATTTAACCTATAGGTCTCTATCAATCCCAGATATATTTTCTCAATTTTATTAAATAGTTTGGTTGTAATATTCCGTGTCGTATACCGTGAATAACCCTGTATACAGGGTCATTGATGTTCGATGGTAGATTAGACGTTTATGGAAAACGGGGCATAGGAGTAATCTGAAAATTTGGTTATTGCCATAAATAGATACGATCTATCTTTTTAAAATATTTTCATTTTGGTGGTGTTGCCGCTTCTACTCAAAAGTAGTAGCAACTTGTTAATTTTAAATGAAACACCCTACATATTATTCAATTTTTAGAATCGGAATTTCTTACTGATAATTTTTGCTGAATAGTTCCCTATACCTATCTACACCGGTTTTCGAGATAATAATTAATTTAGGTTATTTTCTTTCAAAATGTGATCCCACCAAAATTTAAATTTAGCTGCTATTTGAACCCATATAAGGCTGAAATATTAGATGCAGTTGGCTAAAGCCTTGTATTTAACAGACACCTAAATAAATTTATTTAACTTTATACAGGGCGGTTAAAATTAATGATTTTGACGTGACATACAAAAAAGGTCAAAACTATATTACTTGAAATTCTGATAGACAATTAAAATGCCTTCAAGTTGATACAGCATAGTGGTATAGCTAACTCGTCAACTTTTTGAAATAATAGCAATAATTATTTAAAATCACATTGTCTTCACATAAGCCATTGAACGCCATGTGATTTGACAATTGCTCAATTATTCACTGTGTTTGACAAACATCGAAGTTTTGAGAATGTGATTGTGATTTACTACTTAATACTTATTCAAAACAAATTACAATGGAGCGAAATAATTACTGCATGTTTTTGATGAATCTATTTATTTTTATGGACAATGTAACAAAATTGTGCTAAGAACATGTGGAAATTGAATGAAATGTATCCTGATTTGAAGCCAATAAACGAAAGAAAGTTTATGCGAATACAGGAGAACTTTTATCAATTATGGTTCTAAAAGCTTAAAGCATAAACTTTCTTTCGTTTATTGGCTTCAAATCAGGATACATTTCATTCAATTTCTTACATGTTCTTGCCACAATTTTGTTACATTGTCCATAAAAAATAAATAGATTCATCAAAACTTTATGCAGTAATAGTTTCGCCGCATTGTAATTTGTTTTGAATAAGTATTAAGTAGTAAATCACAATCTCAAACTTCTGTAAAACACAGTGAATAATTAATAATAATAAAATTAATTATAAAATTAAAATTAATAATAATAAAAATGTCAGATTAAAAAACGTCAAAACGTACGTCAATTTCGTTAGAGCTTTTCGTGTGTGTTTTTAGGCGTATAAAATATGGAAGGTGATCAGTACCTACAGTACTCCATGGTCAACAAGAAAAACCCGTTGTTCCTGAGAATCACCACTTTGATGTCCGTACCTGGTCATCAAGACCCTCCCGGATAATTACGAAAATGTATAACACAATTTCACAAAACACAATCACACACTAATAATTCACAACTAATGTTCTACAAATTAATGTTGAGGGTTTGAGTAAGGACAAATCAGATTTCTTGTCTAATCTTTGTTTCAGGAATAGGGTCGATATTTTACTTTTACAGGATACGATACCGTGTGGAAAGAAGGTTTAGTTTTTAAATTGCTTAACGTCATAAAAGCAGTAAACTTAGATTTTTAAATAATGGTCTTCCACAGGGATCAGTTCTTGCACCTATTCTTTTTAATGTATATATTTCTGATCTTCCTTCTTCACAATGTCTAAAATTCGTCTACGCCGATGATATGGCAATTTCATTTCAACATTTTTTCGAAATTGAAAATAAACTATCTGATGATTTGCGTATTATGGAAAATTATTTCAAAAATGGCGATTATGCCCTAATCTTAAAAAGACAGAGGTTTCTTGTTTTAATTTAAGTAATAGAGAAAAAGTAGAAAACTTAATGTTATCTTCAATAATACAAAGTTAAACCATAATTTTAACCCAGTTTATCTGGGAGTAACTTTAGATACGTTTTTAATTTATAAAGATCATTTAGAAAAAGTCAAACAAAAAATGAAAACAAGAAATAATGTCATTCAAAAATTAGCTGCAACAACTTGGGGAGCAAATGCAAAGACACTTCGTACAGCTGCATTGGCATTAGTTTATTCTACAGCAGAATATTGTGCTCCTGTCTGGTTGAATAGTTATCATAAAAAATAGATGCCCAGTTGATTTGCACTATGTGTATAATTAGTGGAACCATTAAATCTACTTCTCTCGTTTGGCTTCCTGTTCTTTGTAATATTACTTCATCGAACATTCGACGAAAAGCTGCGTTAAAAGGAGAATGGGATAAATGCCAACTTAACAAAAGTTACCAATTTGGAATGACATTGACAACCCTCCTGCTAAAAGACTTAAATCTCGAAGTCCTATATGGTTGCAAGACTACTTAAATTCTGGTTTTTCTGAAGTTGAAGAGTAAAAAAATTATGGTCTGGAGTTGATGTTTTCAATAAACATCTCATTGATGATCCAACAATAGAAGTCCCGGGCTTTGATCAAAAAGAAAAATTTGGTCAAAAGTAAATCGCATAAGAACAGGCCATTCAAAATGCAACTCTATGTTGTTCAAATGGGGTGCGTTTTCTAATCAAATTGTGACTGTGGAAACCAACCAGAGACCGTTACACAGATTGTAGAGGATTGTCAATTAACAAAGTTTAAAGGGGGGTTTCTAAACATTTATAATTTAACGGATGAAGTAATATTATGGCTTACGAATCTGAAGGACATCTGAAGTTCAGCAATATTTTGTATTCTTATCTTGATTATCTGTTTTTCTATTATTTTGTTTTGCTATTTCTTTAACCTACTATTTTTTCGTCATTGTCGTGACTGGCGCTTGGACCGGTCTATTATATGTCGTCATGCAATGGCTGTGCTGTTATATCTTATGTTCTGATTTACCTTCTATAATGTTTACACACTTAATTAATATTATTACATGTGAATACTAGGGTGGATAAGGGTAGGCATGTTTAGGTTTTAGTGGTTTTCTAAACCTTGAAGTAAATGCTTCTGGGGCAGGGGCACCATACATAACACTTACATCACAATACAATATTTATATTATGTACCATACGAATAAATAAATAAGTGAATAATTGAGCAATTGTCAAATCATATGGCATTCCATGGCTAACTAATACAAATTATGTGAAGACAATGCGATTTTTAATAATTATTGCGATTATTTCAAAAAGTTGACGAGTTAGCTATACCACTATGCTATGTCAACTTGAAGCCATTTTAATTGTTTATTAGAATTTCAAATCATATATAGGGTGTTTTATTTGAAAAAATAAAGTTTTGACCTTTTTGTATGTCACGTCAAAATCATTAATTTTAAACCGCCTTATACAAAATAAAATAAATCTATTTAGGTAGCTGTTAAATACAAGGCTTTAGCAAACTGCATCTAAAATTTCAGCCTTATATGGGTTCAAATAACAGCTAAATTTAAATTTTGGTGGGATCATATTTTGAAAAGAATAACCTAAAATAATTATTATCTCGAAAACCGGTGTAGATAGGTATAGGGAACTATTCAGCAAAAAATATCAGTAAGAAATTGCAATTCTAAAATTGAATAATATATAGGGTGTTTCATTTAAAATTGTTGTTACTACTTTTGAGTGGAAGCGGCAACACCGCCAAAATAAAAATATTTTAGAAAAATAGATCGTGTCTATTTGTGGCAATAGTCAAATTTTCAGATTACTCCTATGCCCCGTTTTCCATAAACGTCTAACCTTCCATCCACCATCAATGACCCTGTATAAATATCTTAAAGGTAAAATTTTGTGAGATTGAAAAATGGGTAATTAATTTTCATATTTATTTTTCAAACAGATTATTTGAATGAAATACTTTTGAATATTTATCAACGGTTTTAGGTTGGTGAAATAAGTTCCACCACAGACATTTATACAGTAGGTAATTCAACCGTGATTGAATCAAAGGAATTATAGAGCATCATAAGAATTAATTCGTTACAGATGTACCTACCTTAAGTAATAAAACTTTCTAACATAATGCTATAGATTTTGTTTCCTTAACTATAAATGTGATTTTTCCAATTTAAACTTTTATCTACGACAACTCCTAGGTAATTAATGATATCAGGCTTTTCCTCAATTTGTCACAATTGCAATTCAAGATGTTACAGTTTCGTTTGTGATGCGGTAATACCTCGCTAGCTATTGTTTTCTTACATTGAATTCTAAATATTTTGATTTTTCAGTATTGAGTTCCATTTGATTTTCCTCAAACCAAATTCTTAGTAACTCAGATCGAATGTCATTACTCTCTCAATTGCGTGCCATGAATTTTCTGAGTAGGTTAATAATAATAATAAACGTTTATTGGCTTCATAACACAAATCCGATGCCATAAGAAACACCAAAACAAAAAAGAAAAAATAATAAATGTTTCAAATTATTAGCAAATAAATCTATATTACAAAATAAATTAAATTAAGAAGCCAAATGAGTTTGCGGGAACAGACTAGCTGCAACAGGCAACCGTCTGATTAGCTACCAATGTTAACGATATGCCATCTGCGTATGCTGTTCCATTACCAATGAAGTTACCAGAACATAAATCATTAATAAAAACAATAAACAATAAAACACCGGGAACTGAACCTTGAGGGACTCCTTGATGTATAAAAGAATAATCACTATAATGGCTATTAATTTTAACAGTTTGTTTGCTGTTGGTCAGAATACTTTTAAATCATTCGAGCGAAATACCTCTAATGCTTATTTGTTCTAATTTTTAATAATATGGAGTGATTGACTGTGTCAAATGCTTTCTTAATATCTATGAAGAGACTCGAAGTTTTTTATTTAATGCTTCTGATACATTGCCAACAACTTTTAGTTTAGCATCCTCGGTGGAAAAACCTGATCGAAAGCCAAACTGATTTTCACTATTTATTACTATACTATATCTATTTAAGTAATTTAGTAATCTAGTGAAAACTAATTTTTCAAATATTTTTGAGAAAGTAGATAACAGTGCTACCGGTCTGCAGTTAGACGCCTTAGTTTTATCGCCCTTTTTAAAATTGGAGTAATAACCGCAGTTTTCATATCATTCGGAATTATTCCAGATTCGAAAGATAAATTAAAAATGTGGGATAATATTGGAGCAATAATATCCACAAATTTTTTCACAAGTAGGACTGAAATGTTATCATAACCAACAGACTTTTTTACATAACTAAAATTGCATATGATCTTTTAAGAACCACTTAAAATTTAATATACCTATATAGTCCTCAAATAACAATGTCAATGTTAATTGCAGACGTAATTATGAATATAATTTATTTTTTATTAAAGTTAGGTAGCATTGTGAAATCAGCGATGAAAATTGTTTTGACAACATTTACGTATCTTAGGATATGTTTCTTCTCACATGCATTAAATAGAATAGTACTTATGATTTATAATATAATTATATTTAATTAGGTACACTAAATTTAGAAATAATATGGAAAGTTATCCCCATTTTTAAATCCTCATAATTAAGTGGAAATATTGCGTTGCTCGTTTTTTAAAAGTTTTGATGAGTTTCAACATTTGCTTGACATTCACATAATGTAAAGAACATCGGTAGATGTCATGCTTTTGTTTTCAAATAAATTTAAATTTATTTGACGTCGTCGTCCTTGAAATTTGAACTCGAACTTCTGGCAATAGACCTTTTCTTACCTCTACCGTAACCCCCCCAAGTTAAGAAAAATGGGTAGGAGGCACTGCCACATGGTAGGTAAAGATATTTGAGCTCATCAATGCAGATGGCAAGACTTGCACCTAGACCCACAATGCGCACATAGTACTCAATTCGTGACTGACATATCATGCAGCGTATGGCAACCGCTTTAGCCCACAAGCAAATCCGGTCGAACGTTAGAACCGAGATCTTAAACCCCAACAAGCACTAATTCTGTTTGCAAAAATACAGTTTAAAATCAATACGCATGAGTGTTAAGACGGAATAGTGAACTTCACTTAATCAAGTTAATTACAGTACTTAACTAGGAAAACCTTTCACCTAATTAGGAACACATGTTAGTTCATTAGGAAACATCTGTTTCTTGATATCGTCATGGCTGCTATTGTGTGGGAGTAATAATCCAGGGAAATTATTCTGAAAATGGTTGTAAGTGGGGAATAATCGCGTAAATGGAAAAAAATCACATAGTCTTGTAAGGGCATCTTTGCTGAATATACGTCTGAGTTTTCAGAAAAAAAAAGAGTTAAACCACTTTGATCGGTTAGACTTGCGAAGTTGTGCTCGTACAAACGATCCAAAGTGATTCTTTTGCGGGGCATTTTGCTGAACAATTTTAGTCTTCTCCACCAAACTCGAAAAATCGACATTTTTCGAGATATAAGCTCGAAAATTGGTTTTCAAAAGAGATGGATTCGCTTGGATTGGCGAAAATTTACGAGCGCCAGAAATCGCACTCAGATTGCGCGGTTTTTGCGGGAAACAATTTTGATATATGGCGTAACAGAAGTGCAAATTTTTGAAAATCGTCTTTTGCGGTCATTTTCCGTAAACAAAACCCTTGATAAATTCACACGGCGACTATTTTACTTTCCGCGCTTAAGATATTTTTTGTCATGATCACCAACCTCGAAAAGTCGACATTTTTCTAGAAGTGCTTCGAGTTTTAAACAATGCATTTTTACGTGCTAAGTGCTGCTGAAAAGTAAACATTTTTTTCCACCCTACCTTTGAGGTAAGGTTGCAGGCGCGTTTTGTTTTAACGTGGTGCCTCGGAAGGGGAATCTACTTATTGATAGTACGCGTTTTTGCTGTTTCCTTTACACTTTCCACTGCATTTTGTTCGGCCGAAGTTGTAACTTCTGTTTGAACGATTTTCTCGTCTTCAATACAAGAATCGGCAGCAGAGGTTTCAAAATTTTCATCTGTTTCTCCATTCTGTGAGTAGTTGGGCGCGCAAAAGAATTCGAAATAGTCGCCGCGCGAACTTCTCCGCGTTTAGTCGAGAGGACTAAAATTGTAGCGAGCAAAATCCTCCATGAAACTATCACTTTGATCGCTTGTATGAGCATGACATCGCAAGTTATAGCCGATCAAAGGAATTTAACCTCTTTCTCGATTATACGGGGATTTCGTAGAAATTGGGATCCCGAAAATGCAGATTTATATTCAGCAAGGAGAAACCTATGTGGTTTTTTTCCCTTTAGAGTTGATTAGAGGTTGATTAAAGATCAAGACACTAACAATTTATTAACTAACTGGTATTTTAAACCCATGGCATCCAATAGGACTATCAATTACTTATCAAATCACCACCAACACCAAAAATAAACATAGTTAAATCTATGAAAAATAAAAATAACAAAACTACGTAGTTCTAAATATCTTCCCAAAATCTAACCTCTCTAAAAATATACTGAAATACAACAATTATCCTAACAACATTATTAACAGAGTCTTGTACTAAATTATAACACTAACACACGACCACCAACTAATCCCTCTAATTCTCAATATACACTAATACACTAAAATTATTAAAATACTTTAACTTGATTTTAATTAATGTACCATATCATAGTTGTACATTGCTATTTATTTTACTATTACTTTCCATTAAATGTTGACCCATTTTATGACATACAGAAGGGAAAAACCATGACATAGCACAAACTTTAGGTGTGAAATGCTATGTTGGCCAAACAAACCAAATGTTAATCGGAAAAATGTGATTTATAATTTCGAAAACAAGACCAGACCAGAACTCTATAGAAGCATAACTTAGGCAGTATAGAAAAACTACAGAAATTAAGACTAAATACGATGTATCTAGTTTGAAATAGAGATAACTGTAAAAATATTAGACGATTAGTATTAGTTTGATCAGTAAAATTATTTCATCTCGATAAAGTTTTCATAATTTAAAAACTATCAAGGTTGTTTCTCATGTAGCATATTGTTATTTCTACGCACTTAATGTTTTATTTTTCTGAATTTGTATCTGTTCTCACATAAATATACTTAATGTAAGTTAAAAGAAACCATATAATAAAACTACATTTCAATAAATAATATAATTATAATCATGTGCATGCTACAGTGTGTAAAAGCCAAAGATACATCGCTTACTTGAAACAACATGAAATCCTTTGACACAAAATATATCCCATGTCAAAGATCCCTCATTATCAGAAAAACTTTATCAATTCAAGGAACATATAAGAATAGTCAAACTAATATAAAATAGTTAGAATGCTTAAAGCTTAAGAAACTTTCTTATTTGATTGATCGCTTTGGTGTATCAAAAAATGATGCTATTTTGCATAAAGTCTGCTAACTTTTTTCCTACAAAGCCCTTCCGATCGTGGAAAAAACATGTATCCCTAGCTCGTTTTTTCAAAAGAATTTAAAGAATAATTTGTGTAAAGCTTCATTAGCGAAGGAAAAATCCGTGGGGCAAAAGAATATTACCATCTTCTGATAAAATAACCTCTAAAGACAACAATACTACTTGATTAATCAACGCTGCTGGTGACACAGCAATACAACTTCTTTATTCGATATCCTATCTTTGGAGGAAATTGTTTAAGTTGGTATGATGAAAATTGAGCCTTATAATAATTATGTTCCGAATAAAAGATAGATGAAATTCGTCCAATTGGTCCTCCTACTATCAAGAAACCATTGAAATATACCATAAACTTGAACCGGTACAAAACAAGGTTGTGAAACTGCTATTTCACACAAGGTGAACTTCTAATGCCAAACAAAACACCGAATAAGTCCAAAAATATAGCATAAAAATGTTTTCAACTCTGTACAACGTAATACAATGCTGAATAATTTCTAATTCTTTGTTCTTCCCCTATTTCAACACTATTGTTCCAAAGTTTCAACCTAATAACAATTATAAATCAGAAGTCGAAACATAATCAGAACACCGCGCAGGATAAATACCTAGCTTTTGGAGTAACTGTAAACTGAAATGGTGTTTTCAGGTACACTCTAAAAATATTCGTATTTGGTAAACGGAACTTTTACTGAAGATGATTTAATGAAACCATTACCATCACACAAATCATCGGTATTGAAATGTGAAATATACTGAAAAGTGGTGAATCAAAAGGTTGTACAAACGTTTTCTTACAATGGATGAAGCTGTTAACTGATAAAAGTATTGTTTCAATGTTTTTTAAAAGAAATTTAGGTATATGGAATAATGCTTTGTACCTAAACTGGAACTGATTTATCTACATTTTTCTTTTGAAATTTTAAGATATTATATAAATATTTGAAATTTGACAACAAACCAACTTTGAAAATTGGTCATTTAATTCGATACTTTGACCCAAAAAATAAATTAAATCGGAATAAGTAAATATGTTAAGGATTTACTACCAATAACTATTGTTTACTATAATACAGGTGATTTTCAACATCGTCAGAATGATGAAGCCAAATATTATGAAAATAAAATTCAGATAGCTATAACGTTTACTGAAGCTGTTGTTTACGGTTTGGCATTTTTGTTCTTTGTTGAGAAGGGGCACCAAAAACCACTAATCAGTTTTTTGGGGTAATACATTTAGGAATGAAAGTTTACTGCTTCAGGTCTCTAATTTATCGTAAGGTCAGTAAAACACATTAATGCTTAAAGATTTGATTAGCCAGATCAACTAAGAAACAAATAAATTTACAATATTACCCGGTTGTATAAACACATAGATAATAACTGTTCTTCTGATTGGTTAAAAATTAAACTTCAAGTCCATTGGTTGAGTAAAACACTACTCTATACGTGGTAACCGAACATATGTGAATGACTAGATTTCAATATCCAATGGGAATTCCTTCTATTTTATTTTCGGATTAAACTTCTATAAAGTATTGCTTAAATTTAGACGATGTATATCATTTCAGCTATTAGACGTTTTTTATAATCACTTACATTTAAAATCGTAGGCTTATCAAAATTGAAATTATGACCCATCTCAATATGGTGAACGACGTCTGCGGTAAATTTATCGAAAGCAATTTATGGAATGGCAATTGACCGAATGCAGTTTATCGAAATACAATTGACTGAGCAGCACTTATCGAATAAGCAATTATTTGAATGACAATTCAACGTATGGTAAATTTATCGAAATAAAAGCAATTCGTTTCTGTCGTAAATGCTTTTGAAGTTGATTTATAATTTTAACGAAAAATGGAGGAAGGAATGTCAAATTCTTCAAGAATTAGAAAGATATTATTGTGAATCTCTGCAATTGTATTAGCTCATGGCTTATCGCTAATGGGTTGCCCTAATAACGCTCTTGGTTACTAATCATAATTACGGATATAAAAGCCTGACTCTTACGAATACCATTTACTTTGCAATTGTTATTTGAGTAAAGGCAAGAAAAATTTACAAAATTGCCTTGTAGTGTTTAAGAACAGTGAAAAGGACAAGAAAAAAAATTATACGTGGATGGTCATTTATATTATCAAGATCGAAAAGTTGATACAGTCGAAGATTAAGTGACTAAAAAGAGTGATAATCATAATCATGCTGACGATGCAGCACATGAAGTAAGTAAAGTTATGAATAACATCCGTGACAGTACTAGAAATACCAAGACGCACCTCACTATATTGTGTCCAATCTACTGCAAGAGTTACCAAGCGGGTGCATTGCTCAACTTTCAAAGGTAGATATTTTCAAAAGAACAATAAGAAATATTCGCCAAAGCAGAATGTGCCGTTCTGGCTTCACCTGCTGAACGTGTAGTGCCATTATTTTTCCTGAGGAATTTACTTAACACCAAACGGGGGATACGTTTTTATTAAATTCCGGCCAGCAGAAGATCACATTTAATATTCAGTACAAGGACGAAATCTTGACTTCTAGCACTTTGGAGCATTGTATGCCGACGGTACTTTTAAAACTTGTGCCACATTTTTCACCAATTGTTTACCATTCATGAATTAAACAAAATAATGCTATACTCATTGATATTTGCACTACTACCTGACAAAAGAGAAGACACATACAACAGATTATTAAGAGAAGTGAAGGAATTGCAACCCTTACTTAGACCATCAACCATTATGACCGATTTTGAACTCCGCTATGATCAATGCAATGGTGTGAGTGCATTCCTCAATCGACGCATCGTGGTTGTGCGATGACAAATATGTCTGCCAGCAGAGTTACAACCACCATTGATCAATTTCGAAAATACGTGGATAGGGCGTCTGGCCAGCGACGCCAGCGTCGTCGAGAGCCACGATTTTCACATATTTTATGGAATTGCTGATGCAGCAGTTCAAGGTTTGCTAAACCAACAATTTATATTGTTTGGCACTGATAGTTTTGAAAACAAATTTCTGCAGATCATCCAAACATCTGAAATTTATTGAAGCACCAGGAGGGAACAAGGGCTTTTCACGAATTGAGAATCGAACAATATGTAAGTGGACAAGAAGCAACAAATAGTCGTAAAAAATCAGAGACAACTTGCTGAAAACTATGACAGAAATAACATGATGATCATTATCTGCGTGCATCGACACAATAATATTGCTTATTAAAATAGCATACTATTAAGGACTTCAAGCTTAAAATATTATAATAGAATCCATAGAAGAAAAAGGTATAAATACAAACAAAAATAAATAAGACGAAAGTAATACAAAAAAATTGAAATAAGAAAAAAGTTAAAATATGCTGGGAAACTAGTAAGCCGACTTCCACAGTAACATAGCTTCCTGGTAGCGCACAGGCTTTGAAGTAGTGTTTTAATATTTTAGCTTAAAGCCAGTTTCAACGTAGGTACATATTACTTTATAATTCTTGAAGAATGTGCATTCCTTCCTCTATTTTTCGTTAAAGAGTAAATCAACTTCAAAGCATTTACTAAAATTCTCTGCAATTGTTTTTATGTCGTCATTCAGCAAACATTTGTTCAATTGTCTTTCGATAACATTCTTTTCGATAAACTGCATTCGGTCAATGGTCATTCGATAAATTGGCGTGATAGAGGCCCTCATAGTCGAGTGTAGATGGACAACGTAATAGTCCATCTCTTTGTTAAGGTTAATGTTGTACAAAAAGTTTAGGTGTATCCCACCAATGAATGTTTTTTGTCTCATTGTCGTCCAATATATTTAGTGCAGTCAAGACAGTCATATTTCATACACTACATTGTCTTTCACGTCAAATGGAATGTCAATCTTGTGTTTTAATTAAAAGGAAAAAAAGTTCGTAGAAACTCAGTTGCTGGTATTGTATGTATCCTATAAGCGTACGTAGTAGTTTTTAGTCATGGGATAAGGTGTTTAGTCAAGTTAGTATATTAATAATTTTAGTGTAGGTATATTGAGAATTAGGGGAGAGTTGGTGATGGTACATTACTCGTCTAAAACTATAGCGCAAGATTCTATTAATAATGTTATTAAATAAATAGTTGTCTTTCAGTATCATTCATTGTAGGACCGGTCTATAATTGTTCTTTTGTGGAGATAGTTCTAGATATACTTAGTTTTGAATATTTTATTTTTCAAAGGTTGAAATTATGAATATCAATGGTGATATCTCAGCTTGAAAGATAACCCTGTAGATTTGATAGGTCGGTGGAGGATGTTTAAAATACCAGTGAGTTAATAATTTGTTTGTGATCTTGATCTTTAATGAACCTCATTTTTTTAATGAAAATTATCTTTTCAATCTATACGTAAATTAAACCAATAGGTACAACAAAATTCCGTAATCCACTGTAAAGATTATTTTTAAGAGATTAAGTGACATCTACCAAACTTTTTGAAGAATAATGACGGACTGATGGTTTTAAAATCGACAAAGGTAATGCCACTGTAATTATACCTAAAGAAGACTATTTTACCAAATTAAACTTATTATTAAATGACGACGTGGTTTATAATTTGTTTAACAATGATTCACCACGAAAATTCAAAATCATAACAACAAAATTACTAAAAATTACTTAACAACGGACATATAGACAAATATAACATACTAAAAATTACAACTTCCACAAGCGTTCCACCAAAATTATATGGTTTAATAAAAATATACAAAGACTTCATCCCATGACTCCTTTG
The DNA here is from genome assembly GCA_030710515.1 of Abscondita cerata. Taxonomy (NCBI): domain Eukaryota; kingdom Metazoa; phylum Arthropoda; class Insecta; order Coleoptera; family Lampyridae; genus Abscondita; species Abscondita cerata. Next base: position 15,149 of record JALBCR010003734.1, on the reverse strand, counting down.
ACATGCATTGAGCACTCATGGATAATTTATCAAAATTCATACTCTGGACATACTCAGTAATATTTCACATTTTCATTCATAACATCAAATACTCGTATGAATTAATAGATTACCATACAAGCATACCTAACAATACCATCTAATTTATAAATTAATTTCATTTGAGTGTTAACTCTTTATTTACAAACATCTCCAAAGAATTAACAATAAACCTAATTAAAAGTATTCGCAGATTGCATAAAAAAGCATTCACTAAAGCCACTAAAATTTTAACATCCTTCAGGGCGTACACACAATTTAAAAGATTTGGGTGCTATTGACGAATTTTTACTTCACATGTAATACCTTTCAAGTACTTGCAAAAAATTATTCCACTGAAATGGTAATTGTTTATTTTAGCAAACTTAATATCATTGGTCTTGTTTTCGTGATAAGTTTCGTAAGTTATTTTATTGTTTGGCCGCTTGTGGCGTCTGCTATGTTATGTTGATGATGTAATCACTTGCAATCCCTGAAGATATCATACTCTTTAATATTTTTAAATAAAATACAATCTTCATTTTTAGCACGAAGTCCTATACTCTCCCATTTAAACGCATAATTTATTACCCTTTTAGATGTGAGGTTGATTAAAGATCAAACACCAACAAATTATTAACTAGACTGGTTATTGTTAAACCCATGGCTTTTAATAGACTATGTATTACTTTTCAAATCATCACCAGCATAAAAATAAACATAGTTAAATCTATGAAAAATAAAAAATAACAAAACCAAGAAGTTAAACAATATTTTTCCTGCAACTGCAACTTTTTGAAGACTTTGAATGTTTTCACTGAAACTCAGAAAGTCTTGTTGCTAAAACAAAGTCTTATTAACAGTAACTAAATGTAATAAAACACTGAAGCAAACGTGTCAAAAATTACATGTATTAACACACGATAACTTGTGACTAAACACATTTCCGTTACTAGAAAAACTTCAATTTTGGAGGTGCAACGAAAGTCCATACATGTCAATTACTCAACATTGTTGCGTCTACGAGAAGGGGGGAAATAGTACGCTTCTGAAATAAATTAAAAATAATGTATAAAATAGAACATTGGCCTTTATTTAAAATTAAACACACACAAAAGTCAATCCGTTCACAAATCCCGGACGTAAGTCCGTTTAACCTTCGAGTGCAATAGCGCATCCGCCAGAAATACCAAAAACCAGATAACTGTGTTAGCCAACCATATTGAAATGAGAGATCATAAATTGAATTAAATAAAATGTGACGTCTAAGCAGTTGAATATATCAATACAAATTATTGAACTCAAAAGACGAAATTGACATTTAATTATTAATACGGACACACAAAAAAAAATTAAATAGAATAAACGCTAAACTCGGAACACTAATGCAACGTCAGCTGAAAGAAATTATAACATACTTACATGATATCTACGTACCTTTTGCGTCTTCTTCAAAACTTTAACTATTCTAAAATAAAGTGTCGTAAATACTTTATAAATGTAGAAATAAGTTTGCTATATATTTACCGGTGTTCGAAGGATTTTATTGTCCGTTTTACGGCAACACAATACTCCAAAAATTTTTACACTGAGTACAAATTTTGCGTGCGTTTTAATATTGCTCCAATTGATAAACTTTCGAAACACAATTTTATTATTCAATCCTTCACAATTCCATCGTTACTATAACTAACTATTTATTTAACTAACGACACTTAAATTAATATCAGATCATAAGTTTTGTTACTATTCACAACAAAGTTTAAAAGGTAAAGTGATGTTGCACGAAACGTTGCCTGAAGTAATTATCTTACTGCTACCGTATCCGTACTTCTTGAACTTACATTACAATTACTCTTAAATACACGATGCAAAATATATTATATATATATATATATATATATATATATATAAATTAAATGTATAAATTTTAAAGAATAGGGACCTTGTTATATAAAAAAACTTATCAGAAATAACCTTATTTATTCAACACATGAACTGGACGTCACAACTGTTATCTCTATAAATATGTTATGACTTGTGTCAGCGCACACCTTTTCTATTCATTTTACGAATCCGCATACCTGTAGGCATTCGATGGAAATAAACATGATGGGGTAACCCTTAATTCCTGGACAGTAGTAGGACAATTACTGGGTTTGGATGCAACATGCATTGATAGCTGATCAGCAAAATTGAAGCAAAGAGGAATGTCTTTATACCAGTAGCAGTGGAAACCCTGGTGGAAACCTTAGTTGTTTTGTGAAACCCAAAAGCCTTTCCGAACGATCTAAGAAAACCTAAATCTTAGTCAGTATACCAACTTTCATCCTATGTTCGATGGAGGAAATTGTTTAAAAGTTGGTTATGATGAAAATTGTAAACTTTTATAAATAATTAGTAGTTCCGAATAAAAATAGATAGATGATATTATTTGTCATTACATCTGTCAATTTACAATTAAATATAGCTTAAAACAGAAATACAGAAAAACCATATCCGTTCTCTTCGGTAATACTTTGCAAAACTATAAAATTGAGATCTAATCGAATCTGAAGAAGCTAGACCACTTTAACCTGAGACTTGACGCAAATTGATTGCAGTTAATCTCTGTTATGTCAAACCGGTATTTAATAATTTCTAAACTTGTTCTTCCCCTATTTCAACATTATTGTTCCAAAGCTTACACCCTAATAACAATTTTAAATAAAAATTCTCACCTATATAACAGTTGATATCAAAATAAATGTCGCTTTTGCAGTAACTGTAAATGAACCATGGTATTTTCATTTACACTTAAATATTCCGTATAGGTATAACGCGCTGAATTTACTGGAAGATGATTTAATGAAACCATTACCATATAAATCATCGGTATTGGGAGAAAGAATAGCTAAAGTGGTCAGCCGAAGTAGATCGAAAAGCAGCAATACGCTAAAATGCCTAACTTAATAAAAAGTCTTAGTTTCTATGTTTTTTAACCTGAATTCGTGGACCAGAGGAACACATGCTGTTTATCATGGTAATGTTGTTTTGCATATTTTGTTGTTCTATTTGTTGGATATTTGGGGATCTTCTATATAAAGTTAATTTCAAATTTTAGAGTAAGCCAACCTGTTTTAATTGGTCTTTTTATTCGATACTTCGACCCAAAAAATTTTCAAATCAGAATTCGTAAATACAGCAATATTGAGATTTACCAATAACTATTGTTTACTCTAATACAGAGCAGATTCTCCGAGGTACATGAATCGAATTTTTAATTATGAAAATAAAATTCAGCCAGCTATAAATGTTTACTGAAGCTGTTGTTTACGGTGTGGGCATTTTTGCGTCTCTTTACGGTAACGTTAACGTTATGCATCCCGTTATGATGGATGTAATACATTTAGGAATGAAAGTCTAAATTGCTTGCTGTTCGCTAATTCTATTTGTATGGTCAGTAAAACACATTAATGCTTAAATGATTTATAAGTAGCCATGATTAAGAAACAAATAACTATTTACACATTCTCGGTTGTATAAATGGTTGTTAGGTAACTGTTCTTCTTGATTGGTTAAAATTTAAACTTCAAGTTCATTGGTTGAGTAACATAACTGCTGACTCAATTACGATTTTGGTAACTGGACATAAGGTAGAACCTTGTTCAGTACTGGCTAGTTTTGTTTCAATTTCCATAATCGACCCGGTCCTTCAAACTGTCTAAATTTAATTTTGGTATTAGGCGACATTTTCAGGTAAAGTATCATTGTAGGAAGTTCATAAGACCAAATATAACACCATTGTTTTGAGAGCTTATCGACCATCGTTAAGATTATTATTTTTGCATTTAGGTCCTTTCGATTAAAAATAGAGTCCCTGGGAGGCAAGACAGTTGGAACTGCTATAACCTTAATTTCATTACGATGTCATAGATTTGACTGGCTCAACATTATTTAACTATTTATGGATAAGTCCGATTCAATGTTTAGTTATAGTATATTTTATCCATCAGGAGATATAAAGTTGCAGCCTTTGAAGGTGATAATGGGAATTGTTTATTTATACCTCTTAAGGTGCATATGGAGTTATTGACGTCCAAATTTATTTACAAATATTTGTGCAGGATATCTTGGGTTGTAATGTCTAAAACTGCGTTACCGTACCGCCGAGAGTAAACTGACTGAACAAGAGTTAGGTTCAAATGTACGAAATTATTCGCGGCATATGATAAAAATGTACGCTTTAGAAGACGCATTTATTGATAAAATTAATATATTGCGACAGTATCCAGGTAACAACAACATTTACAGGATATAATAATAATAATGTGGGTCGTATGACTAATCTGCAAATATGTTACAAAATATTTCTACATTATTGTTATATCCTGTATATGAGTATAATCTTTAAATAAAAATTTCAGAAAGGTTTTTGTTCGTTGTAAAATATATGAGTTACGAAGAGGACTGGTAATGTCTTTTATTATGTTTGCTGCAACGTTTTGGAGTTTTACACAGTATCGTATCTTATATTCTATTAAACAACAAGATACGTCGAAAAAGTGTCTTACAATAACTGGATATCAAATTTTTGAAGAACAACCATGACCGTGTTTCTTCCTGCAGGGCATTGCTTTAGTAAGTATAAGATTACAACATTTTTCTTAAAACAAGGGTACTTAGAAGCCTGAATGTTTCTTATAAGTTTATTTACATTGAAACATGCAATCGAATGCATGAATCGTTAGCGCTAAAGTGAAATTTTGTTCACGAGCAACATTTGTACTCTCTGCCTTCCTGTTTTGCGCAGGATCTAACTAATCCACATAGGAGCAGAACTGGAAGTCACAGGTTCCAATGTCCGTGAATGAAAACATTTTGGAAATGGGGTATTACTTGGAGCTAATATTAATGCATACGTTTAATTAATTAAATTAAGCGAGCTATAAGAAACATTTAATTTCACGAATACCTATGAAATAGATATTATTACATTGTTTCTTATTTTTTTTATCTTTATATTGCACAGTTTTTATTTGAATTACTTTAGGCTGCGAAGCTTGGGTAGCAGAAACGCATTCGTTTCTTAATATTAATTACAGAATCTGACGTGGAGATCATTTACCACTGGATCCCGATTGATATACATATAGAGCGACAAAATAGTTAGAAACGAATTACATGATATTGCAAAAATTATAATACCTTAGGTGTTGTTGTTGAAAACGCTTCGCTATACGGGAAGTACTTTGTTTGAAAACATTAGTTTTGTGAATATTCCTGACAAATTACTACAAGAATAGGTGCAAGTGGGTTCCGAAAATCTTGTTTGCTTAATTTAATTCTTGTGCGAACTTGTCGCAATTGAAGGGATAATGGATTGTTACGGATAAATTATCGTACGCTTCCCAGGAACAGTGGTTATTTGCAGGCAAGTAACAAGAGGATATAAAACTAGTTTCTGTAATTTATTTATTTCAGCTACCGTCTGAGAAAATATTATTGTTTGGTCAACCTTATAATAAAAATCGTTATAAAACAAGTAGTGCAAGTATGTGCCTCGTTCTCTGATTTTTAACTCCTTTACCTTTGGAGATAAAACAGTTGTTGCAAACGGGGTGTTTCTAATAAGCGCAGGGCAAAGAGCTCGTATAAATCTAGCTCGTGCAATTTATGGAGAAGCAGATGTGTACTTGCTAGACGATCCGTTATCAGCTGTTGACACAGGTAGTCAACATCTTTCGAAGAATGTATAAGCAAATATTTGTCAGACAAAGTAGTATTGCTGGTGACGCATCAATTACAATTTTTAAAGCAAGTTCATCAGATAATAATACTGGATAGTCAGAAATCTGTTATTAAAGGAACGATTCTTATTTACTTGAATGGGAATAAATGTTAACTAATTTTACGACGTAATAGAATTGGAAGATGTTGAGTCCCATATATACGGTCCAAAGTATTCTTGAACCAGACTTATATTCACAGTAACATAGCTTTAGTAGAAAGCAAAGAATTGGAAAATGTATTCTCCATTTTATTCTACAAACGAAAATTTATTCATTGTTATTGTTTACAGAACTGCAATCTAGTAGTGGACTATACCTTGTTTTGCTTTGTAGTGGGTATATCATACGTCTAAGCATAAAGATATTGTTGGCAAAACAACCATTAGTTCTCTGTAAAAGTTAAGGTTCGCTGTGTCGTGATTCAGCAACATGTTCGAATGTGACGGTTGGATGCGCCTTTTAAATATTCATTCCACTGAAGTAAAACTTTTGGTTTTACGTCATCATCGGTTACTAACGAAATGGCGTCTAGAGGCCCTTAGAATGAGTGCGTAGATGGACAACTCTGTAATAGTCCATCTCTACCAGGCCGAAGTTAAGTTAATGTTGTGAGAAAAAGTTTAGGGTGTATCCCACCCAATGCAATGTTTAGCAACAGAGTCTCATTGTCGTCCACCATGAAGGTCCAGGAGTAGCTTTCACATCATGCGGATCATATTCCATTTTCTCTTTTCACGTCAAATGGAATACAAAATCTCCATTTATGAATTAAAGGTAAAAAAAAAGTTCGTAGAAACTCAGTTGCTGGAATTTTGGATGCTATCCTATAAGTTACGGTTATGCTATTTATGATAGAAGCACAGACAGTCTCCGTAAGGTTATAGTGATTTGGTATTTAGCAAAAATCAATGATTGACTTCTTAACCAAAAAATTGTAGAGCTTGTACATTACATGTCTAAAACTTAGTTGGCGTTTTGCTTCATGCGAAAAATTTTCAATTGGTTACGAAATAAATAGACTTGTCTTTTCAGTATCATTCATTGTAGGTTGGATTCTACAATTTTCTTTACGGTTAAAGAAAGTTCTAGATATATATTGGGGAGTCACGTAGCTGAACAGAGCATGGGATTCATTCAAAGGTTGACCGGTAATGAGTAATATCAATGGTGATATCTCAGCTTGAGAATAACCCTGTAGATTTGATAGGTCGGTGGGAGGATGTTTAAAAATACGCGCCATTCCCTCAGTTTTCGATCATGTTATATACCAGATCCACATTTTTTGTTGAATAATTTATTTTTTCAATGTGTATACAAACTAATGAATTTTCAATGGTAAAACACAATAACTGATTACAAAACATAGCTTATTTGACAATAATTAATTACGTATAGTTAATTATTGTTAATTATTTAGTAATTCTTTCGACACTTAATGACAAGTGATTGTAGAAATGTATTTTGAATTTCAAATTAAACTTAGCAAATCTGCTCTTTAGTAAGTAACTGGGATTCTTTATACTCATCGTTATCTAAGTTTCGCATGTTATTGGTTTTTTCTTATATCATTTTTTAAATTGCAGAATTTTTGTTTTTACCCAATTTATTTAAAACTAATTAATTCAGAACCTGTCTTTATTTACACACGCATAATTTAGGTTTAAAAGTGATAATGCATTTTCAGATTAGAAAACAGATTAAATATTTTTTTTTTAGCCTAAAGAAGTAGAAGAACCGAGAACCATTGGTAGTAGTAAAGCTGACACCTACCTACAGTACTTGAGCAGGTGGAAATTAACTTCGTTATTCTTACAATGTTTTTGCTATTTATTGAGTTAATTTTGCCAGTTTCACTGACTATTTTCTGGGATACTGTAGTAATTATAACTATAATAGTTTGTAATAAAATTCTGGCGATTGTAGGATGAAACTATATCATTATTACCACGAAAATCCTAAGAAATTTAACCGATACATTTCTGTCGTAGAATTTACACAAATGTATAGTTTACTAATGTTAGGTTTAGTGTTTGTATCAGTCAACTGTTCAATATTGTTTTACAGGCCGTACGTGCATCCTTACGTAAGCAATCAGTATTAAACATCAATTAATTAAATGACAATTTTTCGTGATTGAACAAAAGAATGTTTTCACATAAAGCCACTATAAAAATTTTTTAATGTTAATCCTTCAGGGCGTATACTGAATAGATTTTCAAAAGATTTGGGTGCTATAGACGAATTTTTACTTAATACTATGATAGACACCTTCAAGTACTTAAGCTAATGTTTATTCCACTGAAATTAATAATTGTTTTACGGTGATCTTTTTAATATCATTGGTCTTGTTTTCGTGATAAGTTTCGTTAGTTATTTCTTATTCTACTTTGCCGCTTGTGGCGTCTGCTACTTTTGCGGTCAGTATTACATTGCAACTGGGCGAAGCGTTATTTTAGTTGAAGGAATAAGTATTGTTTAATTAATATTAATCCCAAGCTTCAACTTCATTTTTAGTTACAAAGTCCTTTACTCTCCCATTTAAACGCAACTTTGCAAGGGTTATCTACCATAAGATGCCATTTTGGGAAATGCTTTTAATGAACGAATTCGATAAGTACTAGATTTGCATAGCAGCTCTTGGTTCTGTTCATATGTACGTCAAGAGCTTTTTTTATTGGTTGATTTGGTTTGTGTGTTTTATATTGGAATCATTTTATGCATATTATTTTCTCTACAACATCGTGAGTATAACAATTATTTTATTAAATTAAGGCAAAAATACACTTTCTGTACAAAAATGTAAACACATTTTCCTGCAACTGCATGGTTTTGAAGACTTTGAATGTTTATCACTGAAACTCAGAAAGTACTTGTTGCTAAAAACTCAGAAAGTCTTGTTGCTAAAAACTATCGTTAATATATAAAACAGCGTGAAGCAAAGCGTGTCAAAATTACATGTTAGGCACACGATAATGATATAAAAATATAATACAATGTTACGTCAAAAAAATTTCAATTTTGGAGGTAACGAAAGGCATACGGGGGTGTACATATCGATTATTGCGTCTACAAAGGGGGAAATCAGTACGCTTCAGAAATAAATTAAAAATAATTTAAAAATAGAACATTGGCCTTATTTAAAATTAAAATGCACACAATAGTCAATTTGTTCACAAATCCAAGACGTAGGACATTTTAGTACCATGGTGCGCAATAGCGACATCCGCCAGAACAGCAACTAAAAGCTATTAGTTACGCGTAAAGTGTAATGATGTTTCAAAATGTTGTTAAAATTGTTTATTTAGATTACCAAAAAAATCCGAACTGAAACGGAAACAAAGTCGGAGTCGGAAGAATCGGATACATCTTTAAGTTTACTAACGCCAAGTGAAATACACAAGAATAAATTTAAACGCAAGCATAAGCACTCTAACAGGCACGATTCAGACTAATGATTAATATCTGCATAATCACAAAGTGATAATAACTTATTTAATTAAAAACTTTAAAGTACCTTTGTGTTTATTAAACTATAACTATTCTAAAATAAAGTATCGTAAATTTTTTATGTAAATAACAAACAAAATTTGAATTTCCCGTATATATGTTAAAATTAATCGTCGGAGCTATTCCAATAAATCGCATTACACATATTTCCATTAAACTTACTTGATTAACTTAAGACATCCGCCAAATTTCAAACTATTGCCGTGTTAATAATATTGTCTATTTTGACAAGAACTGTCGAAACACAATTTTATTATTCAATTGGTTCACAATTGACGATATAAGAATTAAATCTTTATTTTCCGTAATTACTACATTGTGCATCACTATCAGATCATAAGTTTTGTTAATATTCAAACAATGCTTAAAAACATAAATGAGCGATGTTGAAAGCAGAACTTTACTTCAGAACTTCGCGTGACTTCTTAACCGCTACCTATCCGTACTTTGAACTTACAAAACAATTACTCTTAAATACAAAATGCAAAATGATTAATAATGTACAAAAAAATACAAAATCTAAAAAATTAAATGTATAAATTTTAATGAACATGCAATTACTTGTTATATGGAAAAACTTATCAGAAATAACCTTATTTATTCAAACACATGAACTGGACGTCACAACCGTTATCTCTTATAAATATGTTATGACTTGTGTCAGCGCACACCTACTTATTCATTTTACGAATTCCATGTACTTTGCATTCATATTACTAGTCAACTGGATCAATGTTAATGTAAGTGCGGAGGACAATTATTGTTCATGATTGTCTGCCTTTTAGAGCTAATTCATTTTTAGAATCTCTAAAGCATGCATAGTATGCTGGCTTTGTCTAGTCGTGACTATAGCGTGAGGTCTCTGAGTGATGTACTGTATTGCGATTTTTTGTATTAATTTAAATTTATGTTTAGTTTGGGAGTTTGACACTAGAAACCACCAAACCAAAGTGACATTTAAAAACCGAACTTACATGCGTCGATATAGGTACTGACGTCATCGCTCAGGGTGCGTTTTGGGTTGGTTGTTTTTAATGATCGTTTTATAAAGTAGTTAGTAGTTCCTGAAAAATTGAATAAAAATTCTAAACTTGATATAAATTGTCGCATATAGTCCTCACATTTTGTAATTATGCTAGTAGATTTTAATTAATGAATGCAATATTTTTATCCTCTTCTCTTCATATTCATCGAATGAAGAAAAATAGTTAAACATTGAGAAACTGTTGTGTATTTCAAGATGGCCGTACTTTTTCTACTTTTTCTTCTTTATCGTTATACCGTACTTTCGTAAAATTTGGATCCTTACGCGTTAGATTGTGCTTAAGCATAACTGCTGAACTTTTCACTAGTCGAAAACTGATCATGCCTTTAGTAACATCGACTGTTTTGGCAAGTGGTCATCTACAACATAATAATAATAATAATAATAATAATGCTTTATTGCCCAACAGGATCTTCCTAATTACAGGACAAAGGTACAATTCACATTAAACTTAAATGTACATTCCAGAATTTAATTATTTATAACTTAAATATTGTTTTATGTATAAGAAAATGTATATATATATATATATATATATATATATATAATGCTTTATTCTTTCAATGTGTAAACATGTTTGTAATAAAAATCTTGGGGGTTTAAACATCGTGTAATAAATATTAAAAATTAACGTTTCCGCCACGCTAACACGCAGCTTTTTCAAGTAATTAATAAATAACAATCTTAGTTTCTATGATTTGACCTTGAACGTGTCGCTGGACCAGAGTAAATCCAATAGCATTACGTATCGGTATCATGGTAATGTTGTTTTGCATATTTTGTTGTTCTATTTGTTGATATTTGGGGATCTTCTATCCTGAGGTAAAGTTAATAACGGTTTCCGCGTTAGGTAAACCTTTCCATCATCTCGTTTATTAATGCAACTAGACGTCTTCTTCTATCTCGATTTGTTCTCTAATGAGGCGGTTACATAAATATTTTTCTTCCTAGCATTCTTGTATTTTCACCGATTTATGTCCTGTTTGGTGATGATGTTCAGCTAGAGAATAAGTTAAACATCCTTTTCACCGCTAGTTTGTGTTCTTTCTTCTCGCAAGAAATACGTCGATTGGTTTGTCCAACGTAAGAGATGTTACATCCTCCGCAAGGAATTTCGTAAATGCCTTTGATCTTCTAAAGGAATAATATCTTTGGGAACGGAGGAAAGACTTAACTTTATTAACAGGTACAGAAACTACTGTATAAGCTGTGTTTCTTAGAATGTTACTTATCTTCTCTGTAGTACCTTTGAAGTACGGGATTGATAATAGTAAACGTACTCTTATCGTTAACTCTGTTGTCACTTCTTTGTTTCCATCCTTTTGCTTTCATAACATGATGACGTGAAAACCATTTTGTTTAAAAAAGCTTGATTCAGAAGATTCATTTCCTTTCGTGTATGCTCGCTGTCTGTTAGTCTAGCAGATCTAATTATAAGGTTTTTAAAACAGAATTTAAATGTTGTGGATGATGATGAATTAGCATGTAGGTATCTATTGGTATGAGTTTAGTTTTCTATACACTGTATAACTTAAACTTCCGTCTGGTTTCCTAATTAGTAACACGTCAAGAAAAGGTAGTTTTCCCCGTTAACTTCTACTTCGGTAGTAAATTTAATTTGTATGAATATTATTTAAATAATTTAAAAGCTAGTAATGCTTCATTACCATGTGGCCATATGGAGAAGATATCATCACATATCGTAAACTAAAGTTCTGGTTTGTAGAAGATTCTTGAATTGCATTTGTTTCAAAGTTATCCATAAATAAATAGCAATTGCAGGTGAGATAGGTGATCCCATTGGTGCTCCTTTAGTTTGTTTTGCATTTTTAGAGTCGTATACAGCTATGTTGGTTAAACAATGTTTAGTTAAACGAACAACATCAGGTGTTAACATATGTTTGTTTGCTAGAATATTAAGAGTCTCTCTTCTATTGGAACTTTAGTAAACAAGGACTCAACGTCAAGCTGACCACATATCTGTAGGTTTTAATTTACGACCCTAATAATATCTATAAAATGTGTTGGAATTTTAATATAAGAACTTGAGGATTCAACAAAAGGTTGTAATATTTTAGCAACATATCCAGCTAACTTTGTGTTGGTGAATCTATACTACTAACAATAGGTCTAAGTGGTACTCCATTTTGCGGAATTTTAGTAATCCATAAAATTTTGGACATTTAAAGACTTTTCTCTTGGTATTAATTTTTGAATTTCCTTATCGAGTATACATCTTTAATTACAGCTTTAGTAGTTTTTTCGAGATAATGTTTGTAGATCAGAGTAGAAGTTCACATCATCATCCACAACATTTAAATTCTGTTTTAAAACCTTATTAATTACTACAGAGAAGATAAGTAACATTCTAAAGAAACACAACATACGAGTAGTTTCTGTACCTGTTAATAAAGTTAAGTATTTCCTCCGTTCCCTAAAAGATATTATTCCTTTAGAAGATCAAGGCATTTACAAAATTCCTTGCGGAGGATGTAACATCTCTTACGTTGATCAAACCAATCGACGTATTTCTGCGAGAAGAGAAGAACACAACCAGCAGTCCGGAAAAGGATGTTTAACTTTATTCTAGCTGAACATCATCACCAAACAGGACATAAAATCGATTTTGAAAATAAAGAATGCTAGGAAGAGAAAATATTTATGTAACCGCCTCATTAGAGAACAAATCGAGATAGAAAGATGTCCTAGTTGTGACATTAAACGAGATGATGGAAAAAGGTTTACCTAACACTTGGAAACCGTTATTAACTTTAATTTCAGGATAAAGATGATCCCCAAATATCCAACAAATAGAACAACAAAATATGCAAAAACAACATTACATGATACCGATACGTAATGCTATTGGTTACCTGGTCCAGCGACATGTTCAAGGTCAAAATCGCATAGAAACTAAGATTGTTATTTATTAATTACTTGAAAAAGCTGGGTGTGTTAGCGTGGCGAAACGTTGTAATTTTTAATATTTATTACACGTGTTTAAACCCCAAAGATTTTTATTATTAAATATATATATATATATATATATATATATATATATACATAAATTACAAAAGACATGGTGTAAAACTGATTCTTGATAGTTACATATTTGTATAGAACATGTTAACTAAGAATGAGATTTAAATTTTGTGCAAATTTCAGATAATGAAGAATTAAATATATCACACTCATAAGAGATATTACATAAAGGTTTTGCACATTCGAATAGCGGAGACTTGATCAGTAAATTAGTTTTAGGAATAGACAGTAAAAAAAGTGATATCTAGACGAGATGCAATCCGGGGTGTCAAAATATTCAACTGTCCTAAAAAAGATCTGCACAATCAATAATGTTGTTAGAAAGTTTGTATAAAAAAGTCAGCAATGCACAATTTCTTCTAGAATATAAACTGTCGTAACCAAATTTAATTAACAGTTCATTGCAATCAGTATGCAACTCAGGATAAACGCCAGTTGATTTTTAAAACTAAGAAATTTAATAAATTTCTTTTGCACTCTTTCAACTGCCGCCAGAATAATTATTATAATAGTTCCAGATTATTGACCCATATTCAATTTGGCACGAACGTACGAGCAATAGAGAATTTTAATGTCTCTAATTTATCAAAATCTCTACAATTTCTAATTATAAAAACCATATAGTCTCATATACTGTCTTTAATAATGGCATCAATATGTTCATGAAAGGTTAACCCAGATCAAAGTAATTCTAGATCCTTTATTGATGTACATCTATCCAAAGGTACGTTATCCACCTGGTAATCATATTGTATGAAGCAATCTTTCCGAGTAAATGAAATAACTTTGCACTTCGAAGTATTTAAGTGGAAGTCTGTTTAATATACACCAATGATAAATTTATCTAGGTCATTTTGCAACACATAGCAATCTTGTAAATTCAAAATATTGTAAAATATCTTTAAATCATCTGGCAGAACTCCAGCTTACATTGGAATCTCTGAGTACAGATCATTAACAAACAAAAGAAAAGAAGGGGACCCAATTTGACCCTTGAGGGACTCCAGAAGATGAAGTGTATGCAAATGAATAAGCACCATTATAGAAAAACTACCTGCTCTCTATTTAAAAGATAAGATTGGAAAAATGATAATAGAGATTCATCAAACTCAAATAATCGCACTTCATTTAACAGAATGCCATGATCTACTCATCAAACGCTTGACATATCCGTGTAAATGACATCCACTTGTCCTTGTTTGTCCATAACTTCAGATAAGTACTGTGTTAAACTAACCAAATTAGAAATTGTGGTGAACGCTTAGAACGAAACCATGTTGAAAACAGGATAACTGATTTTGAATAGCGGGAAAGATTCACATTATATAAAACTATTTCAAAAGTTTGGAAAAGTTTGATAGTACAGACACTGGTCTGTAATTAGAAATATCAGAAGAATTTCCACTTTTGAAAATCGGGCAGATTCTTGCCCTTTTCCATATCACAGGATACCTAATTTGCAATTATCGCCTTGTTAAAAATTATACAAAGTGGTTTAGCAAGAATGCGATGCAATCTTTAATACGAGAGAGGGTATTAAATCTAAACCGCAGGACTTACTGTTTTAATTTTTTGCTGCAAATATAATTTCCCGTTTCAGTTATGTTTAACAGAAATAGGGAAAAAGTTATCAGTTGGCAATCCGAAACGGTATTAATTGAAGATGTTAAGTAAACACTGCTGAAAAATTTGCAAAGGCATCGACTACTTTTACTGAATCAAATTGAAGATCGCTAGAGCAATACGTAACTGAACGAAGTACAATG